>JAJHZJ010000452.1:600000-775000 GCA_023548195.1 Bettongia penicillata ogilbyi
TGTTCTTCTGTGTAGGCTATTTCTCTTGGTGATATCCTCAGCTGTTGTGGACCTATTTATCATCTTTGTGCAGATGACAAACAACAGCACACAGATCTATTTAGTCCTAATCTTTCAGGCAGTAAATCAGTAGGTATTTGTTAGGCACCTACTCTGTGCTAAGCATTGACGATACAAGGAAAGGCAAAAGACAGCCCAGCCCCGACCTTTGGGGAGCTCACAGTCAAACGAATGTATACAGACAAGCTCTATGTAGAGTAGTAAGTGGGAAATGATCAACAGAGGAAAAGAATTAGAATTAAGAGAGATTGGCAGAAGCTTCCTGTAGAAAGTAAGATTTTAGCTGGAACTTGAAACCAACACAGCCAAGAGTTGAATAGGAGCTTTTTCTTCAGCTTTATCCCTTATCACTCATTTCCTATTAGATGTTCCAAGTTGGATGTCCCAGACACATCTCAACTTAAACATTTCCAAGGCAAGACTCACTATCGTTCTTCCGGTCTCCCATGTTTGTAAACTTGGTGCTGTCCTTGCCTCCTCACCAACTATCGCTCCACACGCAGGAGTTGCCAAGTCCAGCAATTTTTACCTCCACAACCTCTCTCAAATCTTGCCTCTTCTCTTTTTTTACACAATTATCACCTTAGTTCAGACCCTCCATATCTGTTGCTGGATTATTACAGTGGCCTCCTCATTGATTTCTCTACCTCAGTTTTATACATATTTCAGTTTACCCTTTACACTTTAGCCAAAGTGGTTTTCCTTAAGAGAAAATTTGACCTAAAATACATTTCTTCCTCAGGGAATTTTTCTCTTCCTTCAGTACACAGTTCAAGTAGCACTTTCTACATGAAGCCTTTCCTGGTACCCATCAAATTTAGTGCCTCTCTCCCAAATTACCTTGTATTTAACTTCTTTGTATTTATCCCTGTTTACGCTTTGTACACTTAAAAACATACCATTTGTCTCTGCGTTAACACTCTCTAAGAAGAGAGCAATTGTTTTGTTCTTTGTCCCCTCAGTGCCAGTACAGTGCCTGCCACTTGATGTAGGTATTTAATATGTGCTTGTCGATCTATTTTTTTTGTTGTTGATTGTAATATTGATTGATTGATGTGGAGTACCAGGTTTAATTGTTGCACATGTGGGACTACAAAATAGTTGGAAAACATCTTAACAGAAACTGAAAGTACTCTTAGCAAAACCTTAAGGCAGCTACATAGAAAGAGTTAACACCTCCTTACTGGAAAGGAAGAAGAGGATTGGTAGACATTGTTAACAGGTTCAAACACTATTTTTGTTTTAGTTTTTCAGTTGTTTTAGTTGCCTTCTACCCTTTGTGACCCTATTGGGGGTTTTCTTGGCAAAGATACTAGGATGGTTTGCCATTTCCTTCTCCAGCTCATTTGATAGTTGAGGACACTGAGGCAGACAGGGTTAAGTAACTTGCCCACTGTCACAAAACTAGTAAGTGTCTGAGGTCAGATTTGGACTTAGGTCTTCCTGATTCCAGGCCCAGTGGTCTCTCTACTGCACCACCTAACTGCCCCCCAAATTCTGTAAAAACACTCTAGGAACAAGAAGGCATCACTTCACTGAGAAATAGTAGAGGCTAATGATAGGTACACATCATTAAATTTGTTGAATATAATTAGATATTATTTGCCTCTGGACAGAGTCTGTGGAATGGCTAAGATCACAAGTAGAGTCAGAACCCCTCTATAGACAATGTGAACTCAGTTAACAATGAGGATAAAAAAGTAGAAAATGCAAGGGTTTATGATGGTATTTCAGAACCAGGTTATTTATCACCAGAAATTATAAAAGGATTATCCTTAGGGAGAATGGACTTAGTGATCATTGTAGATATTAAGCAAGGAAAATGGTAGCTATTGACCAACACATCAATGTACTTTGAAAACATATAAAGCCTATTTAGTACCTTGCATTGCAAGAACTGGTAACTAGAATTAAACATCAGAATTTCTCTTTCATGGAATGCAGTTATTTTATGCACCTCAGTAGGCTTGTTCTTAATATTGTGTA
Source organism: Bettongia penicillata ogilbyi (assembly GCA_023548195.1). Classification (NCBI taxonomy): domain Eukaryota; kingdom Metazoa; phylum Chordata; class Mammalia; order Diprotodontia; family Potoroidae; genus Bettongia; species Bettongia penicillata. The sequence goes on from JAJHZJ010000452.1 coordinate 602,047, forward strand.
ACTGTGAAGAAGGTCTTTAAAGCATATGTTTTATTCTGGAAGCTAATTTTGTTCAGCATTATGTTTCTTTTATTTTGATAACTTTAACATGTCACCAGAATGCAAAAAGTGTCATTGTTTTTTGTTTTTCCCAACAAATAAAGCATATGACTCATCATCATGGGTGAAGCAGAGAGATTTCAAAAGTGTTTAATAACTAAAGCAGATTAATGAAAATTGCATCTTTATCTTTGTTTGTACAGAGATGTGTCATGGGCCTATGTAGAAAGAATAGCTTGCTTGTTACATAACCTGTCATAGAAGTCATCATTGCTGTGTATTTATGTAACATTCACTAGCCCCATGTTTTAAAATAGCAATAAGTATTATTTCTATAAGCCCAAACTAGCAAATCAGAAATGCGAATGCCATTTGATCCTTGGTGTAGAGTATGTTGCCTTTATTAAGACTAGACGTAATAATTAGTGATGGAAGTATTTTAGGGGGAAAATCCTTAACTGTGGTCATCTTTTAAGGTAATATATCAAGCAATATTTTGCTTCAATATTTAGAGCTTCCTGAGGGGAATATATACAGGGCTATATGTACAGGATCATGGTCTGTGAGAAAAGGAACCCTTTAGAGTGAAGACTGCCATTGACCACCTGGCATTCTTATTTCACATGTTCTCATCCATGTATAGTCTTGTTGGAAATGAGAGATTTTCATAGGTCAGGGTACAGTGTCTTATCTTGTCATTACATCAAAGGAAGGTTAAGCAGCATTTCCCTGCCAGTGAATTTCTGAAGTGATGGGTTTTATTTAATTCATATGTTATTTAAGCAAGTCTTCTGCCATAGTGTTATGTGACTTTTATGAAATACAGTTTTTAGTTTTCTAAATGATCTATGCAAATTGTTATTTATAGACTTTTAAATTGGAAAAAAAGTTTATTGATTTATTGTGCATTATACATTTGGCCACAAGGGGCCAGCCAAGTGTAAGAAAATAATCAAAGTGAAGGAAATTTTGCTCAGTAACATTTTAATCAGGAAATTATCTTATTTAATTTTTTCATTTGATGCTTTTTTCCCCCTGGTTTTATAAGAATAATAATGTTGTATTCCAATTTTATCCTCAGATGTCCTGTATTTTTTCTAATATGGCAGTGTAATCTGGATTTAGGTCAGATTCTAACCTAGGTTAATTATATTTTATCTTCTTTATGTAAAATGTTTTTGAAATGAAGTTAGGTTTTAAATCTGTAAATATTTTATATGAATTGCTATCTACAGAAATCCATAGTTTCCACCCTAATTCAGACCTTAATCATCTCTCATCTGGACTTTTTAAATACCCTCCTAATTGGTCTCCTGCTCACTGCAATCTCTTTCCACGCCAGCTGCCCAATTGATGTTCCTAAAACAGAGATATGTCATTTCTGTACTCAAAAATCTTCAGTGATTTCTCCTTGCCTCTAAGAAAACATGCAGACTTCTGAGCCTGACATTGAAAACCTTCTGAAAAGGTGGTTGCCATCCAATTTTCTAGCCCTGTTTCATGTTCCTCTCCTTTATGTACTTCTCTATTCTAGTCAAACTAGCCTACAACATGTTCCCCATATATGCTCTTCTCCCTCATGCCTCAGTCATTTTCCAAAAATAATATCTGAAATGTACTTCTTCCTGCCTTCTACCTCCAGATCACCTAGATATCCGCAGAGTAGAACTCTCCCAAGATCTTTCCTGCTCACTTTACTTGTTACAGCCTTCTCCATCTTGAAATTCCTTTATTTGTGTACATGCTTATACTTATTTATATGCGTAAATCTCCCTGGTAGTATCCTTGAAGATGGGGGCTTTTTATTTTTTGTATCCAGTCACCTAACATAGCATCATATAGAAACCTGTATTACAATGTTGTATTAAATTGGAATCTTAAGATTAATTTCCCATGTGTAAATGTAACAAACTGAAGAATATATTCCATGCATTCTCATATGTTCTTTGTATACCAAATTATTTGAATTTAGGTAAATGTGTTTCACTTTTATTATGTTCCTTTTAGAAGCTTTGAGGAGGTCCTTAATGTAGCTAGGGCTTAAGGAGTCCATGGTTAATTTTTTAATCTCTAAAATGTAAATTTTCCATTGCTTTGTTCTGTGAATGTAAGTTAGCCCCACAACCCAGCTGGCTATTTTGCCAATGTTCTTTTAACCACAAAGGCAACAAGGAAGAATTTAAGAGGTATTTTAGTAGAACCCATGTCTCACTTCTGGGGAAAACAACTGAATATCCTAATGACATTGACCATCTTCTAGATGGGCCAACAGTGTCGTCTTTGTGTTTGAACAACTTCTTTATTGAGATTTAATTTATTTATTCAGTTTATGTATTGATATACTATTTATATTTGTTAATAGTATCAAAATTTCTTTGAATCCTTTCTTCTTACTGTTGAATATCTGATTATGTTTTATTTGTACAGGTAAAGCTAAAACCAAGGAAAATCGACAATCTATCATCAATCCTGACTGGAACTTTGAAAAGATGGGAATAGGAGGCCTGGACAGGGAGTTTTCTGATATATTTCGTCGAGCTTTTGCCTCTCGAGTATTTCCTCCAGAAATTGTCGAGCAGATGGGTAAGTGTATAGAAGGAAAACTTAGTGAAAGCATATAATTTACCTTTAAAAACATAAATATGATGATTATTCTTTTAAGTAATGTTTTGCAGTTATTTCTAAGAACCCAAGGAATAAAGGTCTTGATTTTCACGTTTTGCTCCCCTGTTTCATCATTGGACTAGAAATATTTAAAATTTCTGGAAAATTCTAAATGTGTAATAAAAGTTTTTAAAAATAACTTTTTTATATAACAAAGAAAGTAATTAATAAAAATAATTTTAGTGGTTTTCCTGATTTTACTGCAATGCCAATGTTTAGTATATATTTAGAAATTTCTTCTGATTTTTCATGGTCTAATTCTGGACTCATTTGTAATTCTACTGAATTGTAATTCTGTTTCAAATTTAGTCTTTACTAACTCTAAAGACTTACTACTGTTTCCTAACCCAGCTACTACCTCCTCATGTCTGTTAAGTGAAATACTTGTATACATCTGAATTAGATAGAGTGAATCCAGCAGGACATATGGAAGAGTACATTTGGGAGGCTTTACATTGTATAATATATAAAGAAATTCTCAATTAATGATTTGCCTCTTAAAATTCAACTCCCTTTAGGTTTACTTTTAATATGTGAAATATGTTCATTTGTGTTAATCCTATTGTGGCAATTTTTATATCCAAGCATCATCTAGTTTCATGTCAGTGAGTAATAATATTAGAAGAGTTTGTAACTCCTATTGACTGTTTAAAATATAATACACATAAAACAGATGGAGTATTAATATTATATTAATATTATTTCTAATTTTTCTTGTTATTATTTCTGTGTTTTCTTCCTTTTCTCCATTTTTCTTTTTTTTTTTTTTAACTTACTATTAGATTAAAGTTTCTTTACCACAGCAGACCCAACAACTGTTTTTGAGACCCAAAGTGTTGAGGTCATTCAAGTCTTTTTGTTGTAAGCTTCCCTGGCTCACTGTCTGACATATTACAAACACAACATGTATACACACACACACACATACACACACACACACACCTGTTCATTGGGTAAAGGTCAACTTTGGAATGGATTAAAGGAAAATGACAGAGACCCTCATCACCTGAGCTTTGTGCATATTTTTTTTTTTTTCCCCACATACTTTTTTTTCCCCCTATGAGAGATACAAGAGCTATATAAACAGAGAACTTTGCTTTTGGGGAAGTACCAAAAACAATTGTGTAGTTTCTTAATTTTTTTTGAGACAAAAATAACCCTTAATTAAGGTACTTTATTGATTTCGGGTGACATTGTTCAAATATTTTTTACACAGTAATAACAGAGATGGAAAGAATGAGCCCAACTTTCCCCTTCTATAAAATGAGAAGGTTGGACTGAATGGCCTCAGAAGACCCTTCTAGCTTTATATCTATGGTTTTACATGAAGGGCACCTTAGTTATTCTTATGAGACTGTTTCAATTGATTTTTAGAGTTGAATCTTGATGTTGTAATTATGAGAGAATTAGAGCCCAGTGATTGGATCAGGGATGATAGATAAAATACAGTGGCAGTCAAGTAGAAAGGGGATAGAGATTTGGTTTCTCTTGAGCAGTTGCTTAATTCTTTCAGTACTCAAAGAATTATTGACTTTGGATTTAATAAGATATGTAATTTGGATATTATGCATTTATCCTGGTTTAGTTGATATGGAATATTTAATTATTTAGAGACTTTTTCTAGTATGTGCACCTAACCATCTAGGTGATTGGTGGATCGAACACTGGACTTGGAGTCTGGAAGATTTGAGTTTGAGTTCTGTCTCAAACACAATAACCTTGTGGCCCTGGGCAAATCACTTAATCTCTATCAGCTACCTTTTCTTCTTCTGTGAATTGTGGATAATAATAGCACCTATCTCACTGGGCTTTTGTGAGGGTTAACCATGATGACACATACAAAATGCTTTGCAAATCTTAAAAGCTAAATAAATGTTAGCCATCATCATTATTGTCATTCATTCATTTATTTAAGCCCTGGAATTCTGTTTCTTCTGTTCCTTTTGGTTATTTTAGTGCTCATTAGGGCAGCTGCTACATAATGGAAAAAGAAAAGTAGTGGAGGTGGAACTATATCATTCGAGTTACTACTTTTCAGCAACAATAATAAAGTACTGGGTAGTAAAACAGCTTTGAATTATCCTTTTTAAAAGGTTAGAATTTTTTTTCATTTAACCTTTGTGTTCTCAAGTCTCCATATTCAACAGTGTACTCTTTTATTTATTATAGACTGTTACTGGAAGGCTATAAATTTAAATTACATCTCCAGTGTTACTACCTTGAACTTGTGGCTTTCTGTGGATATTATTTGGTTTTCGGTGTTTTTACGTTGGCCTAGTTAGGCAAAAAGGGCTTCTTCTCATTTTAATTTTGAGTTGTACTAATGGCTTTGGTCTTGATGTGAGTCTTAGCTATCAAAAAGAATGTGTTGTCTTTGTGGTTGCATAAGTTATCCAGTGCCATACTACCATATTGGCTTGTGAAATGGATCTTAAAATAATCTCTTTTTATTAAAAATGCATATTCTGAATATCCTAGATACTGTTTTCCTGCTATTTAAGAGCTTATTAGTAATTATCCTCTGCATAGTGTATTGCTAGCTTCTTTTTGTTCTTTGAGTTAAGCATTTTGGGGAACCTAGTTGACAAGACTGTTTTCTAGCATTCAAAGTGATTGCCTTCTGTAATAGATGTGAGAAAGCATAAATTGTTACAGTTTTTGCAGATTTACATTGTGCAAAACACTGCATATTTATCCATTGCTTTTCTGGTCAGGTGGCTAAAATAACAGCTGAGTTTTCCTTACTCTTCAAAAATTAATTGGACAGATCAAAATAGTTCATAGACCAAAATAGAAACTAACTCGTCAGATCTCTTCAGATGAAAGACAGTGATTGAAAAGCAAAAGTTAATATAATACCCCTTTTCAGGGATGTACTTTGATTTTTTCTTTGGTCCATTTCATTTTTTTTCTTTGCAAGGGAATTGAGATTTAATTAATTAGTAGGCAGAAATTATCCCAAGTGAGATTTTCTGAATAGATTCTGCTTACAATTTAGTTTCCCATTTCATGATGCAGCCTCTTTGGATTAGTGCCATTGTTGTTTTCTTGATTATACTATTTTACTTTTATATTATATTGTTTTTTACTTTTGCATATTATTTTACAGTTTTAAGATATTCTTTGTAATGTCTTGATCATGCTATTGGCCTTGTTTTTCTTAAATGTGTTTGAGAATCAAAATGATACTGATGAGCAGCAAGAGGGCTAAAAATGACTTTATTTAGTCATAAAATTGTAGAGCTAAAATTAGGATTTGCTTCAGTTAGCTTCCTGCCTAATTTTTTTCTTCTACTAAGCCATTTTCATATATCCATTTTCTGCACTCAATTTTTAGTCACACATTATATGAATGTGTTCTTTTCAGTGGTTAAGAATGTGCAAGACCATGCCTAGTGGGGTGTTGGTTCTAGGGCAAATGTATTATGTCCTAACATCCATCATTATGCAATATAAAATGCACAACCAGAATTGCTTTGAAAGGTAATCACAAACAAGGCCTATAAGCCTAAACAGTTTATGAAGAAAAAGAGTTGCTAGAGGAGCCTCCAGCCTTTTTTTAGTACTGATTTGAGAGCTACCTTCTTATCCCTTTTCTCCCTCAATTAACTGCTTAGCTTCCAGTGGTTTTGGGTCTCCCAAAAACCAGTGATGGGAAATATATTAAATCATCAGCTGATTAGACCAGAGTTGAACTCTAAATTTACCATTATAGGCATAGCCCTCAAAGCCCCACATTGGGAAAAAGGAATTTTGTCAAATGAGACCTAAGGATATACCTAAGGATATGTTCTTATACTGCTAGGTACACATACCAGTTGATAGCTGCCCTTGAGTGTATCCATCTAGTAACTTACTATAGTCACTTTTTAGACATAGCACACTTAATGTTCCCAACACTGCAGCATAGATCCAGAATTTTAAATTGTATGGTACACCACTATTGTATTACAGTTATGATATTGGAGAAAAACTTGTTGCTTCTAATCAACTACATTTTTAGACATCAATGGCACTTTTAATCTATTTTTAATTTTTTAATAGATTTTACTTTGGCATGGCAGAAACTTTATAACAAGCTACTTGACAAAATACCTTTCTTGAAAAAAATTACGGATGGGAGGAATGTGTAACTTTGATACTATGGTATGTTGACTATTCGTTGGATTTGACCAGTTTTATTACCTCTACGTTTTGGTTTTATTTTGTGTTATTGTAGTCATCATACATATTATGTTCTTTACTGTGGCTGTTTTTATTTTATTTTTAAGCTTAATTTTTGCCTTTTGTTTTTAAAGCACATTCACTGCCTCTTAATATTACTTTCCCCTCATCCCACCTCAGAGAACCTTTTCTCATAACAAAGAAAAAGCCAGCCAATGCAATGATAAAGTCTGACACTGAGTACCTTATTTCAAATTGAGTGGTAATTTAAAAACCATGCATTAAAGAAAAAAAAATATTCTTATTTAAAGAGGAATAGAATTTGTTTTTGGATAATTAGTCTATAAAGTGTTTCCCAGCTTTGATATTATAGATAGGCTCACAGATGCAAAGAGAAGTGCCTTTATAGTGCAAGTCAAAGAATTTAGAAAGTGCAGGCAGGTCTAGGGTCTTAGAATAGCTTACGCTTCTCTCATGTATCTTTCTTTGACTCTGTACTACTGCCCATCCAGGGAGGATGAAGAGGGGTTACATTTTCTCTATTTTCCACCTCTATGCCTCTTGAGAGCAATGTCCCAGGTATCTTCTGACCTTAGTTCTCTGCCAGGGCAGGTTTTAAAATAGTATCATTAAGGCCTTCCCCGCTTTGGATTTTATTTGCATTAGGGAAACAGCATTCCTTATATTAGGAGTGAAAAAGCATCAGTTGTTCCGTTGGAGTTGCCAGTTGTGAAGCCGTTGCTTTGTGTGGTGCTGCTGCAAAGGTATTATGTCTTTAGGAGATAAGGAGCTTTTCACAATATGCAGATGTCATTCATTTATTGAGAAGGGTGCAAATAAAATCCAGAGGGGGGAATGGCAATAAGATTTTGTGGACACAATTTTTTTTGTGCAAGTCTTGCCAAGATTAAAGTAAACACTGACACCCTTAAATTGTATTTACACACCCCCCACTCTTGTGGAGAGATTGCAGTTTTAAATGGGGGTTAAGATTTCTAGCCAAACTCCAGGGTCCTATGAGAGGAACCCTAAGGCTAAAGAGCTTATCTGAAATTTGAAAAAATGAAGCTTTCTGACATTCATCTTTTACTTTGCATTAGTCATAACTTGCTTTTCAGCTGTATTTTTGGTTTTGAATGCCAACATGACATCTGCTTGAGTCTTTTCTGTAATTTATTAGGAAAGGAAAAGAAAGCAATTGCTCACTAGTTGGAGCTACTAACCTTTTACTTCTGATTTTCCATTAAGTGCTTGTAGATGGTACCTTTTTAATATGAGAAATGTAATAAATTTGCCAGATCTAACCCTGGGTTAGGAAGCTTATAAAGATCATTTTTAAAAACTACAAAAAAGAAGATGGCTCATGATTGACTGTGTGTGGTTTCCATAAACTCTGGAGAGATTTAGAAACAGGCATATGCCCTTAATATATAGCTTAGTTGTTTCTGAAGAGCTACCTGTAAAATGAAATGTATCTTCAATCAGTTTCCCCATTGATTTAGAGACTTGAAAATTTCTCTTAATAGGAAAAATGTATGACTGGTCTTACATTGTCAAATTTCATCAGTATACAACTGATATTTCTTGTTAATAAGCACATTTTAGGAACATGCCACTTCTGGTTGCAGTGCTGTCCAAAACAAATTCTGCTGTTTTGGGGCATGCATTGCAAAACCACAGACTAAATGGTTACAGTACACTGTACCTCTACCATGGATTAACATAATCAAAATATAGGTGAAACAGTAGGGTAGACACTCTGCTGATGCTTTTGATGATGACCTTGTTGCTAGCAGAAAGCAACTGCTCATCCTTTTATTGTTTAAAAAAATTAAATTGATGAATATTGTCTTTGCATTCAATGATCCTTCTCCCTATCTCCTTACTGCAGCTGCTGTGGTAGCTTAAAGGGCTAGTCCTTCTTGTCTCAGTACAGAATGGTCAAGAGTTGTTTACATTCAAACCTTCCACTTGCAGTTTTCCCTTGGAAACAGGATAAAGCACTGAACTTGGGAGTCAGAAAGGCTTGGATTCAAATATTGCTTCATATACTCACTTCTGTCATTTAACCTGTCTGTACCTCAGTTTCTTCATCTGTAAATTCAGGAGGTAGAACTTTTAAAGTCCCTTCCAGCTTTAAATCTGTGACCCTGTTGACCTTTAATATCAGTCTTTAAACATCTGTGAGTTTATGGGAGAAGGTAGGTTGAGGCAAAGTTTCTGTTCTTTAGTAAACTTGAGCATTTGACCTATGTAGTTTAATCTCATTCTTAAAACTAAAGTGTCAGTGTTTTCTCATGTTTTCTTCCCATACTTGGGAAAGCATTTAGGTGATATAAGAGTAAGAGTGTTATGGAGTCTTTAATTACATGTTGAGCAAGCAGGTTTTTGCTTTCATCTTCCTTGGGGAGACAAATAATTTTTTTAGAGTTCTCTGTGTGATAAAGAGGAATGCTTTCAACACAATAGGTGTTCCTCATTTTGGGGTAGAAAGGACCCTGAAAGCATTTTGCTAGACTTTTTCAGGACCATTTTTGATAACCTTAGTATTAAAAATTAATGTGTTATCAATTTAATACAATCACAATTCCATATGTTTAATTATGAACCCCAAGTTAGTTTTTTTAGCATATCTTGATTGGAATATGTCTTTTTAAAAAGTTTTTTTGATATCTTTTTTCTTTATATTAGTCATTTTACAAACCCTTCCTCCAAATTGAAATTTTCCTTGTGACGAAAAGAGAACAATTATACAAAACACATTTGATACTGAGGGAGGAAGCGTGTTTCATTTGTTTGTTCTTTGGTATCTTTATTGGTTTTTCAGTTATGTACAGTTCAATCTCATTTTAGACAGCACTACAACCAGAAGTGGCATGTTCCTAAACCTCATTTTAGTAATCTTTTCATTTACTTTATTTTTTATTGTATTTTTCCTCTTGGTTTTGCTTTTTTCCATTTTACATCAGTTCACACAAATCTTTCTGTATTTCTCTGAATTTTCGAAAATAAGATTTTATTATTTTGTTTTTATATTGCCTGCATTTCCTTTTGTAGTCCACCCTCTTTTCTTCTCAAAGAGCCATCCTTTATAATAAAGAATAAAAAGAAGAGGAAAAAAGTTGAACAAAACTAAGCATATTGAAACTAGCATTGAAAACTGATGACATTATTTACAATGTTCCCTCTTCAAAGAAGGAAAGATGTGGCGCATTCTTCTGTCTCTTCTGGAGTTAAGCTTGGTCATTTCACTTTCACATTTTGATCGTGTTGTTATCTCCACTTACAAAGTTTTTAGTTATTTGGTCCGTGACTTTCCTGGTTCTGCTTGCTTCACTTTATATAAGTTCACATCAGTCATTCCATGCTTCTCGTATTTGCCACATTCGTTTTTATTTTATAGTACATCACTATCCCATTTGATTCCTTTGCTGTTAAACACCAATAAGTACGGGACCTTCATGAATTCTGTCTTGGAGTTCCCTGGGAACACATTTCCAGTAATGATGAGGAGAGTGATCTGTTTCTTGTTGCTGTTTTTCCTAATTCCAAAGGAATTGGAGTTGGCCAAAGCTTAGTTAGTGTGACTGGGGTTTCTAAGTGTCTTTGTTTCCAGCTAATCTTCTGGAGTATTTTGTTGACCCTGAAACAAAACAGTGTACTTTTCCTTCCCCTCAGTGAGAAATAAGCTGTTTACTTTTGAAAGTGATTGAACTTTTTTTCCACCAGTAATGCCTACTTCAGTAGGCATTCAATTCAAGGACACTCACTCACTCCTGCTCTTGTAGGTAGAGACTGGAAATTTCGAAGTTTGGTCAGGTTTGAAGCTGTAACTCCTAACTAGTTCATTGGTTTCACAGTTTTGCTCTACATGAGTGGCTGCTACCCAGAGCACAGTGGGCCATGTGAGATCTACAAAGAAGGCTAGCAAGCAGGTACTGCCCTGAGAGAGCTACCCTAATTGAGGGGAAATAAGGCACATATGCTAAACAGGTAAATAGCCAAAAAAAAAAAAATACAAAATTAGCTATCACCAGCTGCTCATAGCTGATAGTGAACTAGATTTGGAGGCATGAGAATGGGTTCCAAACCTGACACAAACTCGTCGTAGCTGTGTGACCCTGGTAAAGACGGTTAATTTCTTGTAATCCAGCTTCACCACCTGTGAAGCAAGGATCATCATCCTTGCACTGCCTACTGAATGAGGCTGTTAGGAGAAAAGCACTCCACACTATATAAATATGTTATTAAGTGCTAAGTAGGAGGTATTGGCAATGGGTTTTGTAGAGATTTGGGGGAGGAAAAATCAGGAAAGCCTTCATACAAGAGGTAGTTAAGGTAGGTCCTGAAGGATGAATATGATTTGGATAATTAGAGAAAGGGAAATGTTTTAGATGGGGTAGGAATGCATGCACAGAGGTAGGAATCGGTAGAGTATATTCAGGAATTAATCAGGTTTTTTGAAAAATAATTTCTTAATAGCTTTTTGTGTTAATATCATTTAACATTTCCCACTGTAGCTCCTCCCTCTGTTCCCCACCCTCCCCTCTTACTCCACCCCAACCCTGACAGCAAAGAATAAAAAGGAGGGAAAAAACAGTTCAGAAAAACCAACCAACAAATCTGACTTTATGTGCAACATTACACATGTAGTCCATAAAGAAGGAGGGAAATTGTTATCTCCTGTGTCTTCTTTGGAGCCAAATTTGGTCATTTTTATTTAACAGAATTCAGTTTCTTTTTTAAAATAAAGTTTATTGATATTCACTGTTTTTATATTGCCTAGATTTTCCCTGGCATCCCTTTCTTTACCTCTCATAAAGCCTTCCCTTATAACAAAAGACATTTTTTTTTTAAATAAATAGGAAGAGAAAACTTTTTTTTAAACAAAATTGATCAACACATTGAAAAATTCTGACATTCTATGCAGTGTTTCACCCCTGTGAACCCTGATCTCTACAAAGACCAGGAGAAAATGTTTTCTCATATCTTTTTGGGGTGAAATTTGATCTTTATAATTTTCCAGTTCAGTCTTGATTATTTTGTGATAGTTCTTCCTTTAGCTTACATTGTTGTTGTGTGTAGTGTTTTCCTGGTTCTGTTTACTTCACTTTGCTTTGTATTACTTCATGTAAGCCTTTGCAGGCTTTTCTGGATTTATTACACTCATCATTTCTTAACAGCATAGTAATAACACAGTTATATTTGTGTACCACAATTTGTTAAGCCATCCCCCAATTGATGGACATTTGCTTTGTTTTCACTTTTTTGTTTCTGTGAAAAATGCTGCTGTAAATGTTGTGACATATATAGACCCTTTCTTTGCATCAATGATGTCCTACACGTATATGCCTAAGAGTAGAATCTCTAGATCAAAGGAAATGGATATTTTCAGTTACTTTATTTGCATAATTCTAAATTGCTTTCTAGAATAGTTGTATCAGTATACAACTGCACTGACAGTATATTAATCTGGCATAGCATTTGTTTCCATTTACATTTTGTCATTGTGTATATTTTCCTGGTTCATCTTATTGCACTTTTCATCAATTCATATAGGTTTTCCTATGCGTCTGTATCTACCACATTCATTGTTTCTAACAGCTCAATAGTATTACATTACATGTATATTCCACAATTTGTTTAGCCATTCCCTAATTCATGAGTATTTACTCTGTTTCTAGTTATTTGTAAATACAAAAAGTGCTTCTATAAACATTTTAATCTATATTAGTTCTTTTCTTTTTATCCTTAGAATCCTTGGGATATTAAAGCTAGCAGTGGGATCTCTGATAAAAGGGTATAGACATTTTAGTCTTAGTAGAACAGGTGAGCTAGATTCAGAGGGACCCATATTAAGAAGTAGTGGGAAAAAAAGATGGAAGTAAGTTGAGACCAGACTTTTTTGAAGGCTATTGGATGTCTAGCTGTGGAGTTTAGATTTTAAGCTGTAGACATGGAGGGCTTTCCTTCACCAGTCATTCTGTCAGTGTAGGATAAAAGAGTAAGTGGAGTATTCCTTAAGAAGGTGAAACTCTAGTTGGACTTTTTAAAAGTTATAACAAGCATGAAGTTCAGTAGTAGACCAAGAGTGGATTTCCTTCCATTCTAGACTGTTACTTCTAGGACTGGCTCAAAATTGAACGAAACTGTGGAAATCACAAGATCATAAAAAAAAAAAAAAATTTAGAGTTGGGAATGACCTTAATGACCATTTAGTTCATACCCTTCATTTTACAGGTAAGGTAATTGAGACCTAGCCAGTTTATGATTTGCCCATAAACAAACTCTGGGATTGGAACCCACATCCTTTGGTTCCATAGTCTATGCACTTTCTTAAATGAGAAGAAACAAATTATCTTTTGCCTCATTCTAGAAATACCTCTGCCATTTGGTTTTATATGTGCAATCATATATGTGCCCTTATATTTTATTTTGGGGGGAAAAAGTTTAATCAGTTTAAGTAATTTTTTTCATCAAAGTAATTCATTGCCCCAGTCTTTTTCATGGTTGGTTTTTGTTGTTGCTTTTGTTTTTGTTTTTAAATTTTTATTTAGCTGGGCATCTTGTAGAAGCCCATAAGCCTACTGGAGAGGCTGTGGCCTGTGGATTACTTGAACTGGAGTTCTGAGCGCTACAATAGGAATAGTCAGTCAGCCAGGGTTCCGCACTAAGTCGAGGTCCAATGTGGTGTGCCTCGTTGGGAGCAGGGCCTCTACGCTGCCTAAAGATGGGTGAACCAGCCCAGGTCAGACACCAAGCTGATCAAAGCGATTGCACTTGTAGTTTGGATGAGGTAGGGAGATGCAGTCTCAAAAATAAATAAATTAAACTTATGTTGGTATCTTTTGTTTTCATGTCTCTTTTGTTCTCCCCTACCCCCACCAAAGGCATCTCTTATAACAAAAATAAGAAAGAAAGAAGGAAAAAAGCAATTTAGCAAAATTAGTAACTAATATATCTCCCAAATTAATTGAACAGTGTACTCAGTATTCCAGACCCATAATCCCCCACTTTTACAAAGAAGTGATGGAGCTAAGCTTGATAATAATTATACAGATTTCTTTGACTTTCTGTCTCTGTCTACACACACACACACTCACACTCACACACAGAGTTTTTTCTTTTATTTGTATATTTTTGTATTTGTATTTTATTTGTAATATTTGGAAATATTAACAGTATTAATATGACTGAAAGGGGCTTCAGAAAAATGTATTATATATTCATGTTTACTTAAATTGGAATTACTAGATGGATTATATTTATCCTTTTTAAAGTTGACGATCTTCAGTCTTTTAAGTTTGAAATATTTAAATATTTAAGTTTTTTTCGTATCTTAAACTTAGGTTTAAAGCTACCAGGGCTTACATTATTCTTCCTTATACAGTCAAATGTATTGTAATCCATTTTGAACAGTGTTTTTTGATAAGGTAACCAAGGGTACTCTTAGAAATATTTTCTCCATTTGTGAGCTCATGCTTAGAGCTGATTTATTTTTACTTTTATCACATTCCATCAGAGAGGAGCTGATAAATGCTTCCATAAATCTTGTCATTTTTTGTTGTATGATATAGTGATTTGGAAAAACATCCAACTCCAGAGACACAATAGAGAATGAGATTTTATGGGGAGGGGCATAAAAGAGGTAACAGAATAGGCTTTAATAAAATCATTTCATGATTTACACATTACTTATATTTCACAATTGAAACAAGACTTTGGAATTCTATATGATTTCTATGTGACTAGTCTTTTTTTCTAGAACATTCAAAATAAAAAAGACCATGAAAAAAATCTAATTTTCTTTAAGAAGGAATATGGTCTTCTTTAAAGATTGTCAAAAGGTTTAATATGGATGGCAATAAATCCCTTCTACATAATATTTTTCTAATAGTATATAATTTGACATAGAAAGTCATTGCAGAAGATAGATCTGGGCAAGAATTCAGGAAGGCTTTTTTGTAATTTAGAAATTCTCTACTACACATTTTTTGTTTAAGAAACAATATCTTTCTTATCTGGGCAGGTAATTGTTTTGTGTGGTAGAAAGAATGCTACATTTGGAGTCAGAGGGCCTAATTTCAAATTCTGAGTCTGCCGCCTTTGTGAGTTCAGCCTCTACTTACTCATTTGTAAAGTGAGAAGGATGGTCTTTAGAGTATTTAGTAGCTCTAAATGTAATATTCTTGATTGAAAATTGATATATAAAGTTGCACACTATACAGTTGAAGAGTAATCTAACCTGATTTCTGTCTTGTATCAGTCATGAAATGACAAGTGACTACTAAATGCTTATCACATTTTATATGCTAAGAATAGGAGTTCTTTCCCTTAAGTAGCTTTTGTTCTTTTGGTCCACACTATCTTTGCCTGCCTCTTTGTCTATCTGTTTGTCCATTTAAAACTACAAGTTGATTTTGGGATGGAGGGTGCTAGGATCTGGAGGAGGGGGGTTGTCAAGAAAAAAAGTCATGTAAAAGGGACTTGAGCTCAGTTTTGAATAAAACAAGTGATTCTAAGAAGAGAGATGAAGGAGTACATTTCAGGTGTGCGGGAGAACCAGTAGTAGAAGTATACGCATATAGAATATGAACGGAGTATTGTATATGAGGAATAGTAATAAAGCCAGGTTGTCTGTACCGTAGACATCCTGAGGGAGAGCAGTCTGGAAAGGTAGATTGGAGACAACTTGTGAAGGGCTTTGAATGTCAAATAGGAGTTTGTATTTTGTCTTAGGGGTAATAGGAAGTCCTTGTAGTTCATTGATGTAGAGGAGTGCGGTAGACAGATCTGCACTTCAAGAAAATCATGTCGGCAGTTATGTGGAGGAACCTGAGGCAGGAAGACCAATGAGAAGACTACTGTAGTGGTCTAGACCACTCTCTGATAAGAAAGTGAACTCGGGTGGTAGCTGTGTGACTAGAGAGACTAGTCAGATCCAAAGAATGTTGTGGAGGTAGAAATAATCAGACATGTGGGTGAGGGAGAGCACAGAGTTAAGCATGACACCCAAGTTGTCAATCTTAGGGTCTAGAAGGGTAGAACTGCATTACATAGAAATGGGGTGAATTTCTGCTTTCGATTTGTTGATTTGCGGTATCTAGTTTGAAATTTCCAATAGGCAGTTGATGTGGGATTTATTGGATTGATGAATGGTAGAGAATGTACAGAGGAGAGAGGGATTGGAAGCAGGGAGACCAGTTAGAAAGTTCTTGAGTAGTCTTGGCAAAAAATGTTTCAGGTCAGTCAACTAGCATTTGTCAAGTGCCTGAAATGTGCCAGGCATTGTGCAAAGTGCTGGGGATACAGAGAAAAGCAAAAGACAGGCCGTGCCCTCGAAGAGCTCACAGTCTAATGGGGGAGGACAACTGCAAACTACATATAAACAAGATATATTCAGGATAAGTTTGGCATGGTCTCGAGTGAAGTCACTAAGATTAAGGCAAACTGAAACAGGCTTTTTACAGAAGGTAGGATATTAGCTGAGACTTAAAGGAGGCTGGGGAAACCTTCCTGGAGGCTCCCTCCTGGTGAGGAGGGAGGGTCAGGGAAAAGGCTCAGAAATGAGAGATGCGGTGCTGTGTGCAAGAAGCATCCAGGATGCCCTTGTCATTGGGTCACAGGGTATTTGGAAGGGGGAAAGGTTTGGTTGTTGTCCTTCTTTCTCAAAGAGGACCAAAATGACATCACCATGATAAACTCAAGTTTCAATGTGTCTGACTGTGGGCTAATTAGACCAATACGAGCTCAGAATGCTCTACCACAGATTGGGCACAGATAGTCCATGTGAACGTTTGCGATGGATGCTCTATATTTGTTTCCTTCATACTGTTTCAATTCTGCTTTGCTTATAGAGCACAGGACCCTTTCTGATGTGGGCACATCATGCTGAGCGGTCCTGTGCCAGGGTCTCCCATGTCGCACAATCAAATTCAAAGTTCTTGAGAGAGACCTTTTGTCCTTGTATCACTTCTTTTGATCACCATGTGATCTCTTGCCCCATGCGAGTTCTCCATAAAATAGTCTTTTTGGCAAGTGCATACATTTTGCATTTGAACAACATGGCCAGCCCATCAGAGTTGTACTCTCTGAAGCATAGTTTGAATGCTTGTCAGTTTAGTTTGAGTAACGACCTCAGTGTCTGGTACCTTATCCTTCTAGGTGATCTTCAGAATCTATATTTTATTGTGAAGGTGATTGGATTGGGGGCAGGGAAGAACTGATGTGGTCAGATCTGCGTTTTAAGAAAATCTTTCTGACAGTTGAATGAAGGATGGATTGGAATAGGGAGGTCTGGCAATCGTTTAATAAATGCTTTTTCATTCACTCAGTCTTCCAGAATGGTAAAGAAAAAAAGCCTGTCAGTTATTTGAAACGATTTCCCTTTGAAGACAGCGACTTTTTTCTCTTTCTTATTAATCACAATTTTCTCTAGATTAAATATCCTCAGTACTTCTAACAGTTTGTTTTATGAGACCTTTTACTAGCTTATTCATCTTGTTCCAGATGCTTTCTCAAATCTCCATTTTCAGAAAGACATTGAGAAACTAAATTATTCCTTCAGAGTTCCTGATCAGAAATCAAGTAGGGCTCATTTATGACGGAGATCTTTTGGGGCAGAGTTGGTTTGAGCTGATCTAACACAAAAGCAAGTCTAAGTCCTCAAGTATTTGGCTCTGGTGAACTTTCACCTAATATTGTCAGGTCCC
Organism: Bettongia penicillata ogilbyi; assembly: GCA_023548195.1. Taxonomy (NCBI): domain Eukaryota; kingdom Metazoa; phylum Chordata; class Mammalia; order Diprotodontia; family Potoroidae; genus Bettongia; species Bettongia penicillata. The sequence goes on from JAJHZJ010000452.1 coordinate 619,626, forward strand.
AGGCCACCGTGAAACTTCCCAGCAAGCTCCTTTTCATGTTTCTGTGGGTATCCTTCTCCCTGCCTTTGCAGCACCCTTGATCCGTTTTCTTCCCTCATCAGAGGACAGAGATGGCCTTGCTTGATTTTGTATTCCCAGTGCTTAGCGTAATCCCCTGCACATCATGAGTACTTAGGAATACTTTGTCTGTCTGTCTCTCGGTCTGTGGTCCCTTCTGCTCCAGAGTCCCTGCCCCATTTGTTCTTCCTTATTGAAGCTATCAGTTCTCAGTCTGTCTTCTTCATTCCTGCTCTTCAGTGGCTAAGCTTTAGTGGAGTAAGTCACAAAATCATGCTGACTGGGCCCAGTGCAAACTGTTATCTAACCTCAGTCAGGCCCTCCTTGCTGCACCGTGATCTGCTCATTGACCGTCACGTTCCCCGAGCAGAGTTTCTGGAACTTTTCCACCTTCCTCAAGTACCAGTGCAATCTCTACCCCCAACGCTCAGCACATGACCTGGCTTGAGAAAATGTATTTCATTTATCAGAAAGTCCCTCATCTCTCCTACTCCATGCCTCAGGTCCTTCTTTATTTATCCCCTCTTCCTTCAGAATAATTTCAGAAGATGAAGTAGACTTTCTGCTTTCCAATGCCAGCCTTTCTGTTTGTGCTTTTGATTCTGTCCCCTCTGTGTTCATTCCTTTTCTCATCTCTATTGACTCCTCCCCCATTGCTTATGTGTACTCAGTCAGCAAACATGTATTGAGTGCTTACTATGTGCTGAGCCCTGCGAACACAAGAAAGGGGAAAAAAACTGGTCTCTTCCATATACTTAAAATGCTTTCACTTAAGTATCCCCAGGAGGTGTTGCTCTATATGTTCTCTTCCTTTCGCTCACAAACTCCTAAGGAAGAGTTGTCTACATCCTCAACCCTTTGTAATCTAACTGCTGACCTTATTAGTCTATTGTAATTGTTTTCTCTAAGGTTACTAATGTTGTCTTAATTGCTAAATCCAATTCCCTTTTCTTAGTCCTTAATCCCTCTTAACATTTCTGCCACTTTTGACACCTTTGATCTGTCCCTCCTGGTGAATTCTCACTTCCCTTGTCTTCAATGACATTATTCTCTCCTGCCTTTTTCTTTGGCCCTTTCTAGTCTCCTTTGCTAGTTTATCACCCACTTCTCATCCCCTAAGTGGAGATATTTCCCCAAGGCTCAATCCTGTTCCTTCCTCCCTTTCCTTTTTATACTTTCATTTGGTGATTCTGTCTGGACTTATGGGGAGCTGTATTCAGAGGCAAACAGATCTGGTTCTGAAGCCCAGCTCAGACATTTACTAGCCCAGTGACTTTGGGCAGGCTTAAACTCTCTCAGTCAACCTCAGTTTCCTCATTTGTAAAATGGATAGTAATAGTTACTACTTCACAGGATTATTGTAAGGATCAAGTGAGGAAAAGGATATAATATGCTTTTCAAACCTTAAAGTGTTCCAGAAATGTGAGCTATTCTTTTCTGCTCCCTTGACTTCATTCTTTGTAAGCAGCTTGCCTGTGACCTATCAGTTGTCCCATTGGATATCTTCCTGATATGATTCTACCTCCTAGACTTGCCTGTGCTTCTTGCCTACTCTCTGGTATGTTCCCTTCTATATTCTTTGAGACAGTACTCTGCTATCTTCCATGTGAAGCTGAATCCTGGGTGGTACTCTTGTCTATGTGTGCTGGCTCATTTGTTTCCCCTCTTTTTTCTCTTGTAGCCCACTCCAACCTTTCCCAAATCACAACTGGACATTTCAGTTCATCCTCCTTTCTTTCCTAAGTGAAACCTCTGTCACTATTAGTGAAAATTAGTGAAAACTCTTTTACTTGCCATATCCTCTTTCTTGTTTCTTGATGAAGACTATCAATTCAAAGAAGAGAAAAACATAATACCTATGCCCTCAAGTTATTCAGTTTCCTATTAAAAATGTCAAAGCCTCTCGAGATGCTTTCCAGATTTCTTTTGAGGATATAATTTGTTGACATGTTATTTTGCAGATGTAGGTAACAGTTGGGTTGCTAAGCTTCAGCAGGCTTTGTGTCATTCGCTACTGTTTTGTTTTTTCATGTTAAGTCTATACAAGTCCACCTTACCATACAGTATAATGATCTCTTTCTTCTTTGAGGTAATAGAATTTCTCCCAAATGTAAAGCATTTTGTGGAGCATGGGATATGTTGATTCACCCTCAATTTTAAGAGATTCATCTCTATAAATTTAGCACTACAGAGTTCTTTTTCCTTTTCCCCTGCTGTTATATTCTTCTATTTACCCATTTCTTGACCCTGATTTGCTTTAAACTTCCTTCTCAGTATATTCTTTCTTTCTAGTTTAATTTCTGTATTCTTACAGTGTGTATAAGAATTCTTCATTAGGTTAGATGATCTTTAAGATTTTTTTCTGTTCTGAAAGTCTGTAACATTTGCTGATAAGCCAGAGTGTGATGATGTTTTAGCCAGCCAAGCACATAAGTATTAACTTGTTAGAGAGTAAATACGATATTGGCAGTTCTGGAATGACTTAAAGCATATGAAAATTAAATGACTTGCCCACAGTTACACAGATAATGTCAGAGGTGAGATTTAAATCCAGGTCTTCCTGACTTCAAACTTAGCATTCTTCTTATTACATCATGTTGCTTCTACTAGCTTTAACATCTTCTTTGTAAAATATGGGAAGTTGTATCTTTGGGGTGCAGGTACTTCCTTAGAAAGTGGGAGCAAAGACTTGGTTCTCTGCATGCTACTGGACACATATTTTATACCCTTTTTTCCTAAGAGGGAACAGAGATGTAGTGTTGCTACCTTCCTTCCCCTGTGTTCAAACCTTCCCCTTCCCACCCCAGTCCCCAACAGGGTATATTTTTAAAAATATCCTTCTAGCAAGGATCATTAATATCTGTATCCTGCAAAGAGGGAAAAAAGAATAGAAAATATCACACTGAAAAAAATTCTACAAAAACGCTTATTTGAATCTTCTAATCCCCACTATTGTCCTATCTCTTGTGCCCTTTATAACTAAGCTCAAGAAGACTGTCTAAATAGGTGCCTCTGCTTTCTCTCTTCCCACTTTCTTTTTAACCCTTACAATTCTAGCTTCCAATCTTGTTCCACTGAAACTGCCCTCCAAAGTTACCAGTGATCTCTTAGTTGCCAGATCCACTGGCCTTTTCTCAGTCCTCATTCTCCTGGACCTTTCTGCAGCCTTTTACACTATTGATCATTCCCTCCTCCTTGATACTTTATTCTCTCCAGGTTTTTGGAACACTTGTCTCTCCTGGTTCTTCTTTTACTTATCTTATCACTTCTCTTGTCTCCTTTGTTGGATCCTCATCCAGATAACACCCTCAAACCAGAGGTGTCTCCCAGGGTTGTCCTGGACTCTCTTCTCTTCTCCCTCCATTCTACTTCAGTCATGATCTCATCAGTCCTCATCAATTTAATGACCATCTCTATGCTGATGATTCTCAGACACCTATTCTGCCCCAGTCTCTCCACCTGGCTTTCAGACATCTCAAACTGGATGTCCAGGAGACATCTTACACTCAATATGACCAAAACAGAATTCGTTATTTTTCTCCCTAAACCCTCCCCTCTCCTCTCCCTGCCCCATCTTCCCTATTACCATAGAAGGTAACCCATCCTGCCAGTCCTTCAGGCTCACCAACTAGGAGTTATCACTATCACTCCCCAAATCCAATTTTCAGTCTGTTACCAAGGCCTGTTGATTTCACCTTTGCAATAGCTCTCTGATGCATCCCCTCCTCTCATCTCATACTGCCATTCTAGTACAGGCTGTATGTCTGGCTTATTGCAGTAGCCTGGTGGGTCTGCCTGTCTCAGTCTATCCCTCACTTAGCCACTAATTTTCTTAAAGTACACTTCCAGTCATGTCAGTACGTACTCAATTCTAATGGTTCCTCTTGCCACCAGGATCAAATGCAAATGTTTGGTTTGGTTTGTAAAGCCTTTATAACCCAGGCCTCTCCTGTCTTTTTAGTCTTCTTACATCTTATTGAACTCTTCAATCCTGTGGCACTGGCCTTCTGATTGTTACACGAACAAGATACTCCATCTTTTTGATTTTCATTCATTTTTCCTGGCTGTCCCCCATGCTTGGAATGTTATTCCTCCTCTACTCTGCCAACTGACTTTCCTAGTTTCCTTTAAGTGCCAAGTAAAATCCTCTATTTTACTGGAAGCCTTCCCCAATTGCTCTTAATTCCCAGTGCCTTCCCTTTATTACTTCCGGTTTATCCTATATATAGCTTGCTTTGTATATATTTGTTTGCACGTTGTCTCCTCCATTAGATTCTCAGTTCCTTGCGGGCAGTATCCCTAGCTTTTAGCACAATGCCTGGCAAGAGTAGGTGCTTAGTAAATATTTGTTGATTACCTGGTTTCTAAAAGTAAGAAGATATGTTAACTAATTCCATAGCACACCAAATTTAATAGACTTTTTTACTGTGTATCTGAGCTTTTGATCCCATCTTTTTTCTATCCCTACTTCTGAAAATTTTTAGGTATTCCTTAATTGGTCTCTTTTCTTTTGACTAATTGTACATTGACTTTCCATGTTGTGAACTCAACAAACATTTATTAAATATCTACTGTGCTAGGCAGGTGCTGAGGAGATAAATCCCAAAACCAAAGTACTATTTTAGCTTAATGCCCATTAGACTGTGAAAACTTTACATTAACATAACAGTCCTTTTTAATTGTATCATTTATCTCCTGCCCTTTATGGTTAAACTTCTTAGTCATCTGCATTCCCATACTTTCCATTCTCAATACTTTCCCTTTAAACACTTGAAGGTTTGCCTTCCATTCTCACTAGTTTAAGAATAGAATGCTTGGTAGTGAGCTCCTTTTAAAGAAATCTCTTATTTCTTGTCCATTTTGACTTCCCAGCTCCATTTGATTCTCTTGACTGTTCTCTTCATTTGAAACTCTTTTCATTCTTGATATATTTCACTCTTCTGATTGATTGATTGATTGGAGGCCTAGAGAGCAGAGGGATAAATTCCTCCCAAAGCTTTTCTTTATAAGGGCTCAGAACTTTCTAGATAGCTCTCTTTATTTTCCATCAGTGCTTAAACTTGATTTCAACTTCCCAGATATCATACTCCCATGCCCACCCCTCTCCCTTTCAGTTTTCATTTCTGTATTGTCTTTCCTCATCAGATTATAATCCCTTTCATGGTAGGAACTGGCTTTTTCTGTAGTCCTGGCACTTAGCTCTGTGTTTATTCACTATTGCCTTTTGTGTCGTACCCCACTCCGATTTCACATCCCTGACTTTTCTTTGCTGATTCTTCTCTTTCATATCCATTAACAATGGACATTCCCTAAGGTTCGGGATTTGGTACTCTTTTCTTTGTTCTTAATACTGTCACTGAACTTTCTAATCAGCTCATATGGTTTCAACTACCTGCAATAAATAGATAACTACTAAAAATCTGCGTCTTCACTTCTCATATCCTCCAGTTAGGTATTTGACCTTCATTCATTCAACTAAAAATTATCATTGATCTCCTATATGTATGTTCTATATTAAGTCTCATGCATTTTATTAGGTTGTTATCTCTTGATTTTACCATTATCTTTAATTAGATATTCTGCTATATATAGAACAACCACTTACTCTAAATTTACATCATTCATTTCCATGAGTGTTTATTAAACTTATCGTCTATCAAAAGCAGAGATCCCTTCCCAGTTAGTCTCAGCAGAGCATACCACTTTCATCCCTAAAAATAAAGCTTTATGTTGATTTTTACCTCTTGTCTCTCTGGTTCCCCATTCCCAGTCTCAGTTCCCTGCCAATTCTTTTTGCACAGTGTCTTGATTCCTTTCCATTTTGTAGTGCTAATACCTTATGCCTAGAGTATTATAGCAATCTGTATGGCTATTCTAATTATACATTCAGTTCGTCAAGCCATGGTTATTGAGTGATCACTCTGTATACAAAATTAATTGGGTCTCTATTTTTGTGGGTGTTTATTAAAGAAATGAAAGGCATGCAGTACCTGTTCTCAAGCAAGTTACTATTTATATTGGTAAAATATATTTAGCAGCTTTAAGAATACTCAACAAACTAACTTTATAGGGTACAAACCACTGGCATTGTTCCTCTTAGAGGATTGTTGTAGAGAAAGTCCTCTATAAACCTTAAAGTAACATAGAAATGTACATTATTATGTAAGTGCTGAGATGAGACTAAAATCTTAATCTGCATTTTAGGAGATTTTCTTAGATAAGGTTTGAGGAGGAAAAAGGAGAAGCATGAATTGGCAAAAATAAAAATGGAGTGCACTTTCTAGGTGGGATGGAAGAATGGATTAATTGTATGAAAGGCAAATCATATTTGTATTGGGAAATAAAATTGTGGGAAGGAAGCAAAAAGGAAAGGGAAAGTTCTGAAATTTAAAAAGTTATAGTGCTGCCAGATGACAGCAAGGTGGGACCTGCTATGGTAGATGTGTGATGTTTGTCATCAAGAATTTCTAAAATACCAGGCAACACCCTGTAAGGGAGTGTAAAGGGTGGGAGCGTCAGCAAAGATTACTTTGGAGAGTTGGTACACATAGCTCATCTTTAGTTCTAGACTATCTAATGAAATGATCTATATTAAATCGCAACAGTATTACTTGGATATAGACCAGTCAGGTGACAGATACCCTTATACAGCTGTTGGGCCAGGTGGGAATTCATAAGACAATCCTTGGTGCTCAGGGCATCAGGAACGTTTTCACTATCTACTTCAACATAAAAGGCTCCTGGCATTTTAGAGTTGGAGTTCCTGCAAGTCCTTACTAGACAAAATGGTGCCTAGAGGCTGGTGATAAAAGACCTGTCTGCTCAAGTGGGGTAGAGTTGTGATCTTCGTCTTTCATATTTCCTTTCCTTGTAGATTGATCAAGAAGGAGGATAATACACTAATCAAATGCTCAGATGGCTAACAGTTTTTATGTCGGTGTTTCAAAGCAGAGAAGAGACTCCTTATTTTGTGAATTGATAGAAGTCATCCTGTAGAACAGGGATGAACAAACTATAGGCTGAGGGCCAAATCCAGCCCATCTCTCCATTTTTGTTTGGCTGGGAGTTAAGAATGGCTTTTGCATTTTAAAATACAATAAAACTTTGTTTAAAAACATAAAAAAATCCATAAGGCTATATAAAAACAGGTAGACAGCCTGATGTAACTTGTGGTCACCTGGTCTAGAGCCCAAGTTCTTCAGTAGAGCAGGAGAGATTAATAAAGACTCTTGAGTACATATCAGACATGATCAGGTTATAAAGGATACAAAAATGTGAGAGTAGGGTGGGCCTTATAAAGACAATAGTGAGAGACTTTATTAAGAACAAAATTAAGAGTAACCTAGAGTGGTTGGAATCAGTCATTCTCTCGAGTAGGGAATTGGCATTGAAAAGGCTACCCTGGATTATGATTGCACTTTGTGCAGGTGCATGCATTACATAAAACTCAGTATTCAAATCCATTTTTGCACATACATCTGTAGGGAAAAACTATAAGCCTGTTTTGTTTGAATATGCCTTGACTTGTCAGTCGTCTTTTGATAGGCTTTCCATCTGTGAACATGGTGGATCTGTCTGCATTTCATCTGGTAGCTGTTCTTGGGATTCCCCTTTAAGCATCAGTCATCATTCAAATTCCACTTCACACTTATCCTACCTCGCTCATGTTACTCACAAAATGAATTTAGCACTCCTTATTCTGACACTAATTTGACAGAGATCACTTCTAATTTATTATCATACTGCTCATTCTTACATGAAATTAATGTTTGACCCAGTTTTTTTTCCCTTTTGGATACCTAAAAGTTGACTGACAAATTTTTCTGAATAGAACTCTCCTAGATAATATCTCTTATGAAAACAGAGTAAATTTAATGTTTTTCTCCCAAGAAGAAGAGTTTAACAAATGCAAACTTGTTACTGTTTTTTCTATTTCTTTGAAAAATTGCAAATAAGAGACATTCCACTTTTTATTGTAGAAGAGAAACAGTGTTAGCTCTGAAATATTTAAAGGACAAGATCACACTTATCTGAAGATGTAGAATGTAGTAAATGTTAAATAGGTCCACTTTCTCCAAAGGTGATAAGTAGGTCACTTCATTGTAGTGGATTAAAACCCATTACATATAGAAGATTAGACTCTTGAGATTTTAAGATGTGTGTAGGGCATGTTAATTGAGGCCTTTCAAAGTTCTCATTCTAGTGATTGTACCCAAGGTGTCTATGGTTATACAGTCAGTTCTGCTATAACTTGATATATGGATTCCTCAAAAGCATTGAACTATGCAGTCATGCAGTAATAACCTCAGTGTCTGTAGTGAAAATGGGGCTAGGGACATAACACTCAAAAACTTCATCAGTGAGTAACACATTAAACAAAGATAAGAACTTAATAAAAAATGGTAGCACAGTTTTATATATGTTAAATGGTTAAGAAATAAGTACACAGTAAGTAGTGTCAGATTCCATGGCCACCAGCCCTCTAGTGCCATGGGCTGTTCCTTGTCCTGATCCTTCATCCTACAGGGGCTGGGCTATCAAAGTCTTAGGCTCTTAGGCAAGTTGAGCAGGCCCCACATTCCAGTCTGAGGGCCAGAGACCATGGAGAAAGGTGGAGGGTGGGGGAGTGCTCCTAAATACACACCTCCTCCTGCACTAGAAGGTGCACAATAAAGACCTGAAGTTTGCTTATAGAAATGACAGTTGGAAAGGTTGCAGCTTGTGTGTTATCATTAAGTGGTGCAATTTTCTGCATTCTCATTGTTTCTCACATAAGAAATCATGCATAAGCCAACTCAAAATTTGCATTATGCTAAAAATGTTCTCTAATGTATTACTTTTGTTGGAACAAATTCCTATTTTCAAAAAGACATCATAGTTAGAACCAACTTCATTTTGTTTAGATTGAAGGATTTATGACACTTGAGAGAGGAAGATAGAATAAAGGAGGAGGAATGGTTTACAGGACCTATTTTCCTTATGCCAGGGAGGCAGAGGATAGTCTGTGGGGATGTGGAGTAGTGTATCTAATTTTAGAGAATAAAACTGCACAAGTGAGTAAGTCCTTTAAAATGGGCATGCTACATCACAGATGAACACCAACAACAAAAAATACGTCCTCTATGAAAATACTTTCTAACTTTTTATCCATACTTTGGCATAATAATGAAAATTTCCCAACTTATTGAGAGGAGGAAGGCAAGGTACAAGAATTTGAAGAAAACATTCATCAATAATATTACCCTGGGAATCTCAGAGAAGCTCGGATAAGTAGGGCCCGCTGTTAGAGGGTTGCTGAAGAAGACCATGCCATCCGAGAAATAATGACATGACTTGCACTTGACTTTGTTTTGAGTGAGGGAGAACTGAGCAGGTCATCAGCCTCACTTCTCCTCTAGAGCCATCTGGATCCAGTGACCAGATATTCCTCAGAATGACTGGCGATGACCCAGGATGATGCAATTGGAGTTAAGTGACTACTTGCCCAAGGTCACACAGCTACTGAGTGTCAAGTGTGTGAGGTGAGATTTGAACTCAGGTCTTCCTGACTCCTGCACTAGTGCTCTATCCACTGCACCACCTGATTGTTTTATTTTGGTATCCCTAGCAACCAGAACAGTACCTTACTGTGCAGTAGGCATTTAATAAATGTTCATTGAAGGACATGGATTGGTTTGAGGGGAGAGGTGTAGCTTAATAAAACTCATCTTAAAAAGTGGTATTTTTTCTTCTCCTGAGACTTGATGAGATATTGAGCCATGACAGCTGTTGTCAAGCATTTGAGGAGCTGTCCTGGGGAAGAGGAGTTTGATTTTTTTTTTTGGCCCCAGAGGATTGTGCTAGGAACAGTGAGTAGTTGAAAGAAGCCAGTTTAGGCAGAGTAGGTGATCACTGGGTTCCCTTCCCTCTGAAATTCTGTGATTCCATGATATTAACAAGATTTCTCTGATATTTTTCCTAAGGCTGTATTTATTAGTTAGTGCTTGGCTGTCTGGCATCTGATCACATTTCAGTCCCATGGAATCTCATAGAATATAGTTATAAAAGTGAAAAGCCATATTATAATCAGGTGTTTTGGGTATTCCACTTCCTGGGAGAACCTAGGAGAGGCCAGCATTATAAAAAGTTTTTCTGATGAGTATTGCTTACTTAATTTTTTAGTTGATATCACCGTGATTTTATTACATTGTTTAGTCAGTTAATAAAGAGGCATTTATTAAGGGCCTGCTACATAACAATCACTGTACTAGGTGTTATGAATATAGAACCAAGAATGTATAATCTTTGCCTTCAAGGAACTTATATTATGTTGCAGGAAAACATATTCTTAGGGGTGAAGAGATGGTAGCAGTAACAACTGAGGTGAGGAAGGAGAGCATTCCAGGCATGGAAGGGGCAGCCTGTACAGGTAGATGAGACAGTAGGTGGAATGTCACCTGTGGGGAGAATAGCATGGAGTACAGCTTGGCTGGAATGTTATTTGACTTGGTTCTCAAGGAGGATCATGATGTCAGGAAGAGCATACCATGACTTGCAATGAGTTGGATTTACGTGAGGTAGAATTGTGAAGAGGTGCCAGCCTTATTTTCTCCTCTAGGGTCATCTGGGAGCAGTGGCCAGATATAGTTCAGGACAATTGAAGATGGTCCAGCAGCTGGAATGTAGAGCGTATAAAACAGTAATATGTAATTTAGTCATTCAGAAAAGAGAGCCTGGAGCCAGATTGTGAAGGCTTTAGATGCCAAATAGAAGAGTTTGAATTTTATCCTGGATGCAGAGGGGCACCAATGAAATTTCTTGAGCAAGGGAATAGCAAAGTAAAATTTGTGCTTTTGGACTATCATTTTGGTATGAATTGGGTTCAGGGAGGCCAATGTAGAAGGCTATTGTTGTCTAGCTGAACAGTGTTGAGGGCCTGAACTTGAATGGTGGCCATGTGAGTGAAAAGAAAGGGATATTTGTTATATAGCAGTAGAATCACCAAATGAAGTACTTGTAGAAGTGGAATCACCCAGACCTGGCAACTGTGGAGTAGGTTCCAAATCTGGATGATTGGAGAATGATTGTTTCCTCGGTAGAAATAGGGAATATGGGAGTGGGGATTGGTGGAACTTAAAGGAAAAGATAAAGAGTTCGGTTTTGGAGATGTGTTTAAGATAGCCAGTGCACCACTGGAGAGATGGGACTGGATGTAGCCCAAGAAGGAGGTAATCTGTATATAGTCAAGAGGCATCCACGTAGATGTTAAAGTTGACTGCTTAGGAGCTGATGATTTCACACAGAATGTATAGAGAGAAAAGGGCAGGAGAAAGCCTGGGGCTTCACTCAAGCACAGGGTATGGAGTAAGAATGATTATCTTGGAAAGGAGACCAAGACAGAGCAGTCAAAGAGGTAAGAGGAAGATAAGGCTCACACATTGCCATGAAGATCCAGGAAAGAGGGAGAATCTTAACAACAGCATCAAATGCTGCAAGGAGGTCAAGAAAGATAACTTAGAGGGGGGAATGACTAGAGGACAGAAAAGGCTTGAGAGAAATGAGGCATACGGAAAGGTGAAAGGGTGGATGTTATGGGAAGATGGACACACTTTTCAGTCACAGACTGAGAAAATGAAACATTTGTGGGTGGTGAGATGGAACCTAGGAGATGAGCCCTATGAATGAGTTTAAGTGAAGGGTCAGATAATGGAAGTTGAGAAAGTTGATGAACTGAGAAGCAGGAATATTTGAGGGGACATCCAGACATAAGTTGAGGTCTTCAAGTACAAGAGCTAAGAGTGGAGTAGAGAGGAAGACTGCAACCTAGGTGCTAAGTGCCTGAAACAAGAGGGAGAATGACAAGACTGGTAGATAACCCTGTTCTTGACAGAATAATCTACCTAGATAGAGTGAACTTCAAAGAGAGATGTAGTTGTTAAGAGCTGAAGGTATAGGGAGGACCTGGAGGTGACAGTGATGAAGATGAAACTTGCCCTCTGCCTGTGTGTTTCCAGTGTAGCTGGAGGTCCTATGATAAGTTACAAATACCACTTGATTATTTCACCTTTGGCCGCTAGGTGGCACAATGAGTAGAGCACTGGGCTTAAAGTCAGGAAGTTTATTGTTTTTCAGATGTGTCCAACTCTTCATGACCCCATTTAGAGTTTTCTTGGGAAATACACTGGAATGGTTTGCCATTTCCTTCTCCAGCTCATTTTTACAGATGAAGAAACTGAGGCAAACAAGGTTAAATAACTTGCCCAAGGTCACATAGCTAGTAAGTGTCTGAGGTCAGATGTGAGCTCAGTAAGATGAGCCTTCCTGATTTCAGGTCCAACACTCTATCCACTGAGTTACCTAGCTGCCCCAAGACATCAGGAAGACCTGGGTTCAAATCGACCTCAGACACTTACTAGCTGTATGACTAGCTGTATGACACTGGGCAAATCACATAAGTGCTATCAGCCTGTTTTTTTTTAAATTTAATTTAATTTTGATTTTATTTTGTTTCCAGTGTTCTATAATCACTTCCATATATCTTAGATTTTTTCCCCTCCTTCCCCCACTTCCTTCCTACATCCCCACTCCCTCCTGAGACGGCATACAATTTTTTATAGGTTCTACACATACATTCCTTTTAAATACATTTTCACCTTAGTCATGTTGCATAGAAGAGTTAAAATGAATGGGAGAAATCATAAAACAAACCAAAGAAAGAAGGGGGCCCATTACATAAAATGATGAATATAAAAGAAAATGATCTGCTACATTCTGTGATTGAATTCCATAGTTCTTTCTCTAGATGTGGAAGGCATTTTGCCTGAAGAGACCATTGGGAATTTTTTAAGTCCTTGCATTGCAATGAAGTTCTAAGTCTACTAGAAAAATTCCTCCCACACTGCGGTTGTTGCTGTGTACAAAGTTCTCCTGGTTCTGCTCCTTTCGCTTAGCATCAGTTCATATAAGTCCTTCCAGGCCTCTCTGAAGTCTTCTGGTTCATCATTTCTTATAGCACAATAGTATTCCAGTATGTTCATATATCACAATTTGTTCAGCCAAGCCTCAGTTTCTTTAGCTGTAAAATGGGCATAATAACAGCACATATCTTGCACGATTGTTGCAAGGATCAAATGAGATAATATTTGTAAAGCAAGTAGCATAGTTCCTGGCACATAGTAGGTCCGTATTAAATGCTTGTTCCCTTTCATTTTTGCTAGGTATTGTTATTAATGCTAATAATAACAAATAGCATTTATGTAGTGCTTTAAGATTTAGAAAGCAGTTTACTAATATTTTATCTTCACCACAACCCTAGGAGGCAGGTACTATATCTTTTTGCTAATACTCTGAATAATAAATGTTATTGAAATTTATTTCTAAAATTGTAGCCAAAACAAAGATTGCTAACAATTAATAATTACTAACACTTGTCCTTAAATGGATAGCTTTCTATATTATTAAGTAAACTATATTTGTGAATATAGATATTAGCTAAAGACCCAGGTGAAACTATTTATTTACTCTCCAAAGCAGATCTTGACCATCCAAAGTTCTGGGCTTTCAGAGATATGAGAGCTCTTTACTCCTAAACAGATGTACAGATATACCTTTCTATACCAGGATATAACCTGTAACCCAGCAAGAGCTTGACAACCTAAGCTACCCATAGGGAATCTTTCAAATAAAGTATAAATTTACCTCCTCTGTCTCCAGGGAATCTTTGAATCAGGTCACAAGAAGATAAAAGGTACCTCTGCTTAGGCTGGCATGTTGTATTAATCTGAGATGTAATGCGGCTTTGCTGAGTGGTATGGGTAGCAGAGAGGAATGGAGCAAGGGAACTGAATGAAGAATCTGGACAGCTTTGTAGCTTCTCCTAAGTAGGAGCTTCAGAGTATGGATTATCTTGTAAGAAATATGAATTCCTAGATCATTTAATCATCTCAATATTCAAATGTAAGTAGAAGCTTAAATTAGAAATAACTATTTTATTAACTACGATTTTGGATTATCTATTTCACTGCCACACTTGATTAGTGTGTACTGATGTACTGTAGAATGTACTGTACTTCTGTCTATAGTCATTATTAACAAAAACAAATTAGATAAGAAAGGTAACAAAACTAAAAGCAGTTTTATTTTTTTTAATTAATAAATATTCTGGTAGGGCATTTGACTGTACCACAAACCCACTCTATTTCTTAATTATATAGGTTAGAAAGGCAGGAGAAGAGATGGGAAGGGCTTGACAATGAAGATGAAAAGCTCAAACTTTATGTGGAGAAGCAGGAGAAACAAGTTGAGAACAAATGGAGAGGAATTATTTTGACTGCAGCAGTGTGAATGGTCAGAGGAGGTTCGTACAACCATTAGTGTGGCTCAGGAATTGCCCAGCACCTGAGAGCATGATTGGGGGGTGAATCTCCTACAAACCACTGGTAAAAATTAGTCCAGTCCCAGTCTTTACTTCACTGCCTGGACTTCAAGATCCTTTTAAAAGATTAAGATAATATTGCTTACTTTCCTGAAATTTAAATGTAAAAGATTAAATGGAATCCATATTAAGTAACATTTCTTACTAAGATAAAGACGACTAATCAACTGAATGAGATTAATTGACTAACTTTGGTGCCTTACAGGCATTGACTGCCCACTTAATATATAACTTGTAGAGGTCTTTATTGTTGACTTAAATGTAAAGATAGTACTCCTTCTGAAATAGATCAGCTACTTGAAAATGAGAGAAACAAGTCCTAGTTTTATTATTGTATGTTGATAAGGTAAATAGAGGTAACCACGAGGAGTCTTCATATCTGCTCTCATTTCTATAGTGCTTCATTTTCACATAGAGAGCAGTATGCTCTTGGATGATACGGGTAGTCTGACCTGAAAGTTAGAAGACCAGGGTTCTCTTTCTAATGTCCCATTCATTCCCTCTTAACCTATTAGACCAATAAATTAAATTCTTCAGGCTTTACCTTCCTCATTTCTAAAATAGAGAAATTGAACTTAGGAATGTTGAGATACTTTGTACCTGTGATGTGTTGTATGTGCTTTTTGACAATGCAGCACTGGTGCAGAATGCTGGTTTTTTCTTTTTTTTAAACTTAACTGCCTGAATTAAAAAAAAAATTTAAATTACAACAGATTCTAACAAAGATAAACATTTCCCTATACAAAGAAGAATAGAAAAATGTTTGTATATGAAACTGTGAATCTCTGTTGCATATAAACTGTTTCTTTTTTTAAATTTTAAATTAAATTTATCGGTAACACTGATCTCTTAATGGTATAATAATCATATTTTCCTCTGATCGTACTTAAACTTGTTACTGTTTCACATTTATGAATGTCTGTATACTAGATTTTATTCCATAAATATATTTGGTTTCAGTGTTTCCCTTTTTCCTCTTCATCCTTTATGATAATATCACAAAGGTAATTTGTTTTTTGAAATTGCTATTCCAGTATTTATTTGTTTTTTCTTGTTTAATTTGAATTTATCTAAGATATCTTAAAATATTTTACACATATTTAAATTAATTTGTTTATGAAAGTAATAAGCATTAGGCCATGAACCCAGGGTTTCAGCAAAAAAAGTGAGAAATTATTATCTTTACATCTTTTGGCATGTGTGCTTGTATGTGTGTTTGTATATATATGTAGCTTTTGCAGAATATCTCATAAATTTTTTTTTTGTAAGGAATTTCTTGTATTTTTTCAGCTAGGTGTTAGAGGGAGTTAGAAAGATGTGGAATATAAGTGAAATTATTTCAGTGTCTTAGTAGCAAAACTTTATAAATGGAATCCAAGAGCATTCTATTTCCTATGCCAAAATTGCCAATGATAAAATTCCAGTGCATTTAGAAGGCTAAATTTTCATTATGTCTTAATGGGAAAAGTTGAGGATTCAAGACTTAAAGCCAATTAAAAAATAAAATGTATAAGGAAGTTAACTTAAGCATCTATTATATACAAGGAGCCTAGAGTCTAGTAAGGGAGGTCAGACATACATAAGAGCCATAATGCAAAATAAGATACTAGAGGTACAAAGAGCATCCTATAAGAACTCCAAGAATAGAGCTGAAAGATCAGGCAAGTTTCATAAGTTAGCTGTGAGGTATTTTTGTTAGTTCTTGTGAAAAAGGTAAACAGATAGAGATTTGTTGGAGAGGGTAGAAACCATTCTGGTTGTAGGATGCGGCATTATCAAAAGCAAAGAAATAGGGAAATGTTAGTTTAACTAGAATATAAGATCATAATATTTAAAGCTGGACAGGGATCTTAAGAATCACTTGTTCTGACCTCTAACATTTTATAGATGAAGAAAATGAAACTTAGAGAAGATGCGGCTTGTCTAGGGTCACACAGGTAGAAAGCACAATCAGAATTGGAGCCCAGGTCCCTGACTCCAAACCTAACACTTGTTCCTCTATACCATACTACTGTGCATATAGTACCTGAAGAGGAGAAATATGAGGTTAAGCAGAAAGGTACCTTGGGAGCCAGATTGTTAGTATGTGATTAATTGTGAAATGAGTACTAAAGATTCTAAGTAGTATGAGTTCATAGTAGGTGGCAAGCACTGTGAGTTAGGAAAGTCGTCTTAGAAGAAGTAGGTCTTGACTTGGCCTTTCCAGGACATACAGGAGGAGGAATAATGGCACTCCAAGTTGGGAATAGTGATTGTGAGATTTGAAAATCAATTGGGAGTGGGGAAAGGAAGTGGAACCCTAAAGGACACTGCCAAGAACTGTGTAAAATCACAGAGGCTAAGGAAAGGAAAGAGAACAATGTGATATAGGGTGCCGAATGCTGTGGAGAGATTTAAACGAACACCATCTGTAACCTTTCAGTCTAAAAATACATCTATGAGAAAAACTTAAGAACAAAGATTAATTATGTCCTTAAAACAGATGCCCATGACATACAGTGACTAAATTGTTTCTGGACATGAAAAAGAAACTACTACTTCTCTCCTTCCCGTAAAGAGAAAAGTGTAGGTTAGTTACTCCTCAGAGTTCCCCTTGGAAAGAGAATTGCTAGATAACCAGGGGAAAGTAGAAGGAAGAAGTCAAGACCCTTAGCTGAAAGAAAATTACTCATGTATACTAAATTGATTCTTTTAGAGGGTCAGATGCTTTCACTGGAGCCTTGTCTTCAGTTAAGTAGTTAGCCTTCTATTCCTTCACTGGGACTAAAGTTAAGCACAAACATGTGGCCCATGGTTTTTTACCTAAAGCTTAGATTTTCAGTAGGAGGTACTTATAGAATAGTGGTAGAAGGAGTAGGCCCAAAAAGAACTTAGATTTAAATGTATGATGTTTGTATTCCCTTCCAAAATACAGTTTTTGATAAAACACTTGTAATTTGTTCCATTCTTATTAAGACTTTGATCTTTTTCCCTTTAGATATATGAATTATTAAGGTTTACATTATAAGGTAGATGGGAACATAGCACTTGTTTAATATCAGAAGTCAGAAATACGATTCTGGTTACAGAAATTTGCTTTACGATTATCTTTTCAAGAAATTTGCCATTCTGTAAAGTGAGGTAGACTTCTTTGTGTCTATCGTTGAGGCACCAAGATTTAAGTAACCAATTACTTTGCAGCATGCAGAGTGGTAGAACTGGAATAACCTCTCAAAACAAGGTTAAGTGCGAAACTGAGGACAGTTCTGCCACTGTTTCTAAATGACTATGATGGTTTTCTTGGAAAGTGGGTGTGACCATGAGCAAGAGGACTTCATGGGATCTGCTTGGTTACTCTGAATCTTACGGAGTAAGTGTATCAGGAGCTGTGCTGCGTGGTTCATCAGATAATAGTGGTGTCACCGGAGCTTTTCCAGGGTTTATCGAAGCTTGCCCCAAAATGACCAAGTTCCAGTGGAAGGGAGCTTCGGCTTCTGCCGTGTTCCTGTAGTGAAGTCAGCTGTCTGAGAGACGGTCACCCTTCCAAGCGTGCCCCACCCGCTGGGCATTGGACGCTAATTTAGGAAGTTTGGGAAGCTACAAAGGAACTCGCCCAGTTTTCTGCGCAGGATATCACGGGGTAACAGAGAGGGGATGGGGGCTCGAGAGGCCTCATTTTGAGCCCGTCCTTTGCCGAGCCGAGTGAGCTTGGGCAGAGCTTCTCTCGGTCCTAGTTTGCTCATCTGCAAGGGCTGGATTGGATGATTCTGTATGAGTGAGCCTTCCTTGTGGAGTGCCTCACAGCTGTTCACCTAACTGTATTCCATTTTCAAGTGTTTGGAGCGACTGAGCAGTCTGTTCCTTTTATAGCCAGTTTATATGTCTTAGTTAAACTACCTGAAACGTAATTATCTTCCTCCTACACCGAAAAATAGTGAAAACAGTTGATGGTGCTCTCTACACAGTCATGTAGATATTTTCATGGATGGAAGTGTGTGTTCTGTAGACGTAATTGAATAAAGTGTTTTATAAACAGTTTCATTCCATAGGCATGAGTGTTTTGTAGGATTAATTTCTAAATTTTCCCCAAAATAAGTGATTATAATGAATTTTTTCTCTGTAACACTTGTTTTATGTACAAGAATGTGTTAAATAATATTGCCTAACCTGACATAAACCTGAAGGGGAAAGAAAAAAATGTTTCAGTGTATCTGAATGCCAAATACTGACTCCTCTTGAATTTTTAATCCATTGATCTGGGACTTTACTGCTTCTCCTTTAGGTTGCAAACATGTGAAAGGTATTTTGTTATACGGGCCCCCAGGCTGTGGTAAGACCCTTTTGGCTCGACAGATTGGCAAGATGCTGAATGCAAGGGAGCCCAAGGTCGTCAATGGGCCAGAAATCCTTAACAAATATGTTGGAGAATCAGAGGCAAATATCCGTAAACTCTTTGCTGATGCCGAAGAAGAGCAGAGGAGGGTAATGTAAACATTAAATAATGGGAGTTAATAAAAAACCTAGTTGTAACTTAGATTGTAAAGGAAAGTTAAGATATATGATGGGGAAAATTGTTATTTTATGGTGTTTATGTTTTGGTTATGTTATGTTATTTGCATTAGTATGCAAATAAAATTTATTTAGTCCATAATTTATAGCTAGTTTTATCTATTAGACATTAAGGGTATTTGCATTATATGAAGAGATGGATGTCTATGTTCTTGGCCACTGAACAATTGGAACAATCCAAAGATGGATGATGGCATGTGAACAAAGGTGTCACACGGACTTTTAGGTCTCTATATTGTAGTTTGACACCTTACCCCCAAAGACCTGAATGTATATACCCTGTAAAAATCTATCTTGTGAAGATGTGTACTCACACACACATTTATACATGAAGAATTATATATAGAAATTTGATAACATGAAAGTGAACTGGGTCATCAATATATCGGCAAGTACTTGGACTAAATTCAAAGCAAAACTTGATTTAAAGCTCAAAAATGAAATTTATTTAAAACAAACAGCACTTCATCCACTGACTTATATTAATTTCATTTACTTCTCTTCTTTTTCCTCATTTCAATAAAAATTAGATAACTTCAATAAGATTAAGATAACT
Organism: Bettongia penicillata ogilbyi; assembly: GCA_023548195.1. Lineage (NCBI taxonomy): Eukaryota > Metazoa > Chordata > Mammalia > Diprotodontia > Potoroidae > Bettongia > Bettongia penicillata. Next base: position 639,200 of record JAJHZJ010000452.1, read on the forward strand.
AAGAATAAAATAGCTAGTTACTATTCTCATAAGACTTCAAGTATTTGAAGATCATCATTAAAAGTTTCTATACACTCTAATTTATACATGATGACCATTAGAGATCTGTCCCTCTTTCCCAGGGCCTATGTTACTTCTGGGGCTCAAGGTGAGGCTACCTCTAGGGATTTGAGTCCAAATAGGCATCAACTTTGGTGGACTATGGTATAAATCCCAACCAGTGAAGGACTTAATTCCAGAATTTAGTTAACTTCAATACCCAGAAAAATCCCAGAACCAATAGATTTTTAATTAAAATTTTTTAAACCATCTCAAGTGCTTTTTTATTTTAAGTACTAGTTCATGACCATGAGATGGGTTTTTTGTTCTATTTTTAAGGAATGGGAAAATAACTCAGTAAAGAAGCATTTTATAAAATCTAAATTGTGAATATTTCTATTTGGTTGCATAGATCTCTTTCTTGTGCTGTGTCTAAATTCATATGCATTTAAACATGGGAAATCCTCTGTCTCTAAACTAGCTACTACAAAAGTAAAACCCATTTACAATGCGATTTTTACAAATAAATTTACTATTTTAAAATGAAGGTTAAAGACATTTATAGAGCTATTCTGGTCACTTTTTTGCCCATTCTTATTTTTAGGAGGAAATCAAGTTAATGTTAAAACTGAGTTGGTCAGTTATTTTTATTTTTAAAATTTTAATAAATATAAATTTAATAAACTTCCTATGGACTCTCTGCTACTTATATCTTATTTTTTAAAAGTATATTTCATATTGAATATGGAAGTTCCAATACTGCCCTGCTTGGCTGTGTTATCTCCTTCTGAACTTCCTTTTGCTTTGTACTTTGTATTTTTAAATAATTCATTGATCCCCTTTAGTACCACCATCACTCTCCACTGTTCCCCTTCAATATCTCCCCAACAAAAAAAGTCCTTCCTTGTAACAAATAAATATATTCATACAAAACAAATACATGTTGACCATGTCTTAAAACACTGTTTCATCTTGCAGTTCTTTTACTGCTCTCTCGGGAGGTCTTTTAACATCATAACTGATCATTGTATTGATCAAAATTCTTAAATTTTTTGCAGTTGTTTCCCTTTACTGTGTTGTAGTCAGTTTATATAAATTATCCTCTTGGTTCAGCCCTCTTTACTCCTATGTCAGTTAATGTAAACCTGACCACATTTTTCTGTCCCTTTCATCATTCCTTATAATGCAGCAATAATCCATTATAACCATATATCATTATTTGTAAATCTCTTCCACAACTGATGGGTACCTGCTTTTTTCCCAGTTCTTTGTTACAACAAAAAAGTGCTAGTATACATATTTTTATATGTTTGGGCCCTGGTTAAGGATTTTTAGATAAAAATTAATCATAATCATTCTTTTCTGATACAACTTCTCTCATCCTGTACATTCAGAAATGGTTCAACATAACCCAGCTAATGACTCCATGCAGTAGGTTGGGGGCAGGGCAGTGTTAACAGAATAAAGAAAAGCATCACCTCTGTGATTCTTGACAGTCTAGGCTGAAGGAGATGAAGAATCACAAATAGGTCATACTAGCTAAATATAGAACAGTCTCTTCAGAAGGCTGTTGCCAGGGGCTCAATAGCATCAGATTTGTTTCTATGGGAAAAGATTTTTCAGATGGCAAGAAGAGAGCTAGAAGCCAGTGGATTGAACAGGATAAGTCTTATAAGGATTTAAACCCTTCAGAAATGGCTTTATTGATTCAACTATATTAATCTGTGAACATTAATTTTGACATTTTCCTAACCTATTCCTAATATGTTGCAATAAGTACTGTATCAGTGAACCTGCCTTCCTTTGGAGTAACACACCTGTAAAAATAGAAGTTACACTGACTTCTTGGAAGAAGCATTCTGATGACAAGTCGTGAGATTAGCAGGGTACTGGAAAGGTCAGAATTGTAATGAATTATATTCACAGCATATTGCCAGGGTGATGGTTTATTTGAACATAGTGTCCTCATTGTCTTTGGCCTCACGGAATGCCCAGATAATTTTGGATGTTGGATTGAGAAGGAAGCCATGATTCTACTGGTAACATTGGGCACTTGGATAGAAAAAAATAGCTCCTTTTTTGTGCTGTGCAAAATGTATGGTCTTGGTGAAAGACATTTGACGATATTTTTCACTGCTTTTATGTGTGTAGATTTTAGTGTTAATTTATGAGAGTTTTTAATTTATGGAAAATTTAAAGATTACAAGAGAGTTAAAATAAACCTTACTGTACAGCCTTGGAAGAACTGAGATTAAAGCCTCAGATTCTTCTATCCCGTCTTTTTTGCACAGGTGAGATGACAAAACCTTCCAGTTTGGTCTTTGAAGTTGGGAAATGAGTATAGTTTTTTTTCAAATGTAAATGGGTTTGCATCCCATTTACAAATTTAATAGTGATGAGAACAGTTTTTCAAAAAATAGTTTTATTTATAAAATTTAGCAAGAATCCATTAGCAGTAAAACTTTCTAAAACCTTTCCTGCATGTTTAGATTCAGCATTGTATGTAGTGCATTGTAATAGAAGGAGTACTAGAGTCAAAAGTGGAAGCCATGGATTCAGACCTTAGCCTTTCTACTTACTGTTTGTGTGACCTTGGGCAAGTCATTTCATCTCCTCCCCAGACCTTAGTTTCTTCATCTTTAAAAGCAGAGGGTTGCCCTGATTATCTCTAAGGCCCTTTTCAGCTCTAAATTCTGTGAATTCCAAGAAGACTTTACATATAATAACAATGAGGACTACTACCCCGAAGAGGAGTAACTCCTGTGGATTGTATGATCCATTGTACAAAATTAATTGCCTAGATTCTGGTTCCTTTTAGAGCTCACGTTAATTGTCTTTCAAGTCAGAAACTTTGGACTGAAACTCCTCCTACCCACATAGTAGCTTCATCAGTTCCATCTGGTTTTGATCCTCTTCCCTGTGCTTGCTCACTAGACACCCAACAAGTTCTGCCCCAGTCTGTGCTAGTTTCCTTCCTGTGGCTCTACTGGATGGATCATGCATTCTTCTATTCTCTTGTATACACTGTTCGTAATGGATGGCCTTGAGATCCCTCTCTTCCTTTTTGTCCAGTCTTTTATTTATTGATCTCTGGAGGACTTTTCCAGTTGGATGTTCTACTGACACTTCAGATTCATCACAGCAATGCCAAACTTCATCATTTCCTTTAAGCCTTTTACTTTTAGCTTCCATCATCCTGGACATGAATAATCTATTTGTCTCCTGAGCCTGAAATCTAAGGTTAATATTTGATGCCCCTTTTTCTTTTCTTTCTCTGTATAAAGGCAATAATAAAATCAGGCCTGCTTTGGAATGAGCCTGCTGTCTAACTTTCTAACCAGACTGTTTTATCTTCTCAACAGCCCACCCTTCCCACCTTTATCCCATGCTGACAATTTTTCAGTTCCTATTGATATTTTGTTTTCTCCATTAGGAACTCCCTGCAAGTAGGAGCCATCTTATTTTTCTTCTTTTTGCATCCCCAGCATTTAGCACATTGCCTAGCTCTTAGTAAGCACTTAATAAATGTTCTCTTTATCAATGAAGACTCAGCGCTCCTCCTTTTCAATCATCACCACTTCCAGAAATATTACTCAGTGTAATTTAATATGACATTTAATACTGTCACCTTTGTCTTACCGACTCAAATCTCTCTCCCTGCTTATCTCACTTAGGTGTTACTAAAATCATTTCCTATATGTGCATTAGAAGTCCTGTCATCCCGCAATTCCAAATCTTTCATCAGTTTCCTCTGTAAAAAAACCAAAATCCTCACTGAGCATTTCAGAAGTCCCTGCTAGCTAGATCTACCTTGGCATTATTCCAATTTATACCCCAAATAAGTTAGTAAAATTTATTAGTCATTTATGGATCTCTGTTGTCTCTGAATGTTCATTCAAGTAGTTTCTCATATCTTTTTCCATTAAATTAAGTCTCTTCACTTAGTTTCAGTTTATGTTCCACATAATTTATTCATAATAACCCGATGCAAGCCTGAATCCCATCATATCTACCCAGTCTCTGTAGTAGCCTCATTTAATTTTTGTACAAAACATTTATGTTGTTTAAAATACTCACTAAAATACAATTCCTTTCCTCTCTTTTAGATTGTCAGCTGCCTAAGGGCAGGGACCATGTACATTAAGATTGCTTATTGCATGTCTGTAGGCAGCTAAGAAAGTGCAGTTAGTCTCATGTAATATTCAGTGATAACATGTAGCTTGGTTCTTCTCCCACCTCGATAGCTTGGAGCTAACAGTGGTTTGCACATCATCATCTTTGATGAAATTGATGCCATCTGCAAGCAGAGAGGGAGCATGGCTGGAAGCACAGGAGTTCACGACACTGTTGTCAATCAATTGTTGTCTAAAATTGATGGTGTGGAGCAACTAAACAACATCTTGGTCATTGGTATGTTCAAATAAATCTTTTAAAAAACATCCATCACGTAGGATCTAAATTGAGACAGGGTGTGCATTTGTGTGTGTGTGTGTGTGTGTGTGTGCACATGCTTATTAATTTGTTTTAAAGTGCTAAACATTTGTTTAAATTTTTTTAAAAGTGCTAAACATCCTTGAAAATTCTGGTGATTGTGTTTATGTCTAGTCTCAATGGGAATATAAGGAATGGAAATTTAGTTTGGGGATAGAGTTGTGTGTTTAAGCAAGTGGCCACCCAGTGGTTTATATAATTTTTAGGGAGGTGATGGCAAAAACCTACTGTGGGAACACTTGAAACATTTAAAAAGTTTTAGATGAAAAATAGAAAATTACAAAAATAATATTATGGTGCATTGGCTTCTACAGTATATAGTCAAGAGAAAAGCAAGGTGTCCAGGCACATGCTCTGAAATTGAGGAAAGGCTCTAGAATTCTAGCACTGTCAGTTTGTGTGGAATCTTTTGGAATTATTTGTGGGGTGTAGAATTGGTTACAAATATCTCTAGGTTCCTGCTGTTGATCTTATGGGGGGGGAGGTGTATCACTAGTTTAAACTGTAGTTACGTGAAAAAGTGCTCGAGATTTTAAACATTTTTTGCTTTTTGGTTGACATTTGTAAAATGTACCTTTCACATTAAAGGAGAACATTGTTTTTAAGGCGTGAGGAAAAACTCCACATCTCTGATAATTTATCTGTACGTTTATTTTTATGTGCCCAGGAATGACCAACAGACCTGATCTGATAGATGAGGCTCTTCTGCGACCTGGTAGACTAGAGGTTAAAATGGAAATAGGTAAGTAGACCCATCACTGATCATTAGTTTCTAGATCATTAGGAGTAGCAGTGTAGGATTCTCTATGGCTTAATATGTTAGTCTGAGCTGCATCTTATGAGAAGCATGTGCTTTTAGATTCTTCTAATACTCAAAAGAAAAGGTTTATATTAGGATCAGTCCATTGATAGTGATCTATAGCCTAGATAGTGACCCCCTTCACTTTGTGTGTGATTTCTATGTGTTTGGAATTCTGATACGTTACTTTGGGGAATTCCTGATGAGAAAATTGCCTCTGCCAATGCAAATCATCTCAGTTGCCTGAAGCACTTAAAAGTTAAGTGATTTCTCCCAGGTCATAGAGCTCATGTGGGTCAGATCTGAGGCTTAAACCAGGCCTTTCTAGGTTCTGTGGTTGGTTTCCTATCCACTGAGCCTCTCACTTGGTCATTTTCAATTTTCAGGTTTGCCGGATGAAAAAGGTCGGCTGCAGATTCTTCACATTCACACAGCAAGAATGAGAGGGCATCAGCTCTTAGCTGCGGATGTGGATATAAAGGAACTGGCTGTGGAGACTAAGAACTTCAGTGGTGCTGAATTAGAGGGTCTGGTTCGAGCTGCACAATCCACTGCAATGAATAGACATATTAAGGTCAGTAACTCCAACTGCATACAGCAGGGATCGATGGGCTTACAAAAGTGGGTGTGTCCTTTTGGGCATGCTAGGGAGTGGAATTTGTATTTTATATTTCCTGATTGTATTTTGACCCCTGTTTGAGGTGGAGATTAGTGGGGTTGGAGTGAGCTTAGGTTTTATTAACAGGAACATATTTCGTAGGACAGAGGAAATGTTCCACTGTATTCTATCCTGGTCAGATTACATCTGGGTGTCACATTTTTGAAAAGACATTGACCAGAGTGCAACCAGGGTGGTGAGATGACTGGAGATCATGCCATGAAGTGATTTGGTGAAGAAACTGGGATTATTTAGTGTCAATAAGAAAAGATACAGGGGGAGGGGAGTGTGATAACTCTCTCCAAGTGTTTGAAGGGCTATCATGTGGGAGATAGTTTAGATTTGTTCCACTCAGTCCCAAGGGGAAGAACTAGGAGAAATGGCTGGAAGTTTCACAGAGGCAAATTTCCCAAAATACAAGGAATTACCACTTAATGATTAGAACAACATGGAAGTATAATGGGCTCTCTCAGTGGACAGTATGTTTGCTATCACTAGCAGTATTCAGGAAGAGGCTGCGTAATCACTTGTCAGAGATCTTGTAGAGGGACATCTCCCTCAAGCTGTGGTTTGGACTAAATAACCTCTGGTCACTTTCAACTCTGAGATTATATGCTTCGTGAATCTTCAGATTTGAGACACTAGTGCAGGAACCTGATCCTTAATCCTGATCTTTGCTTGATTTATTCAGATTACTTCTTTAAATTGTTAAGTGTTTTAGGCCGTGGAATGCTCCTCAGCTTTTATTAACCCCCTTAACACTTTAAGAGTTCAATATTGATTATGTTCAGTATTTATCATGTTCTGCATCAGTCTGGGAGGGAAATAGCAACAGTTTCTATTGATGATCACGTGCCCTGATTACTTCTTAAACAGGCCTATTCACTGAATGGGCATTGCCTCACCCTAAGTGAGCATCTGAATAGACCTTGGCCTAAAGGACCCAAGGTCTCCCACTGCATCCTGGCCCATCTCCAGTCATCCTGATGAATATCTGGTCACTGGATTCAGAAGACTCTGGAGGGAAGTGAGGCTGGTGACCTGCACAGCCCTCCCTCACTCAAAGCAAAGTCAAGTGCAAATCATGTCATCATTTCTCTGATGGCATGGTCTTCTTTGGCAACGAAGGACAAACACAACAATTTATTATGTTAGAGTTCAAGTGTTGGTAGGACCCATAGGAGAGGAGATACAATATAATATTAGATCAGAAGTTGGACATTATGAATGAAGATGTAAGTTTTATTGTCATCTGCAGATAGATGATAGATAAAACAGAACCAAAGAATTCTTCATGTGAATGTGAAGAGAAAGAAGAGGAGGCAGGCTGAGGATTTAATTATATCAGATGCTGACAGTTAAAGAACTAGGAAGAAGGCTGTTTCTTTCTGTTTTACACAGAACTACAAGTTAGATTCTCATTAAAAATGACTTTTTCCCAAGACGTTGTCTAAATTAATCCCTGTGCCAAAAATTAACGGTGAAGGAGAATTAAAAGATATAATGATAGATTGACAACATTTAGACCTAGAATGGCTAATAAGTTCTTATGCTGCATATATTTATTTTTATCTGCAATGGGGGAGAAAAGTATGCTTTTGTGCTAGACTGGGAAGAGGACAGGATTTGGAGTCAGAGCATTTGGATTTAAATCCCAGTTCTGACATTTAAGTATAACATTGGGCAAGTTGCTTTTACCTTTTTGGGCCTCAGTGTTCTCATCTGTAAGATGAAAGAATTATACTAGATGATCTTTAAAAAGCCCTCCAGATCTAAATTTTAAGTCATGTATTGATAATAATTGTAATTATAAGTGGTAGGATTTGGGGAAGAGGTGGCAGCCATCACTGACTCATTATGTACCATGTTGTAATCTTCTAACATAGTGGAAAATTGGAATATTTCTTGAGAAATAATTGGTTCTGCTCTTAAGAAAGCCAGGAGAAGTTAACTTTTAAATATATTGGAGATGGCAAGATGACTTTTTTTGTTGTAGATAAATTCTGAGTAGATACATCATGGCTTTGAGTACTGGGCTTGGGGCAGAAAGATTTTAATTCAAATCTTGCTTCTAACAAGCTTGCTTAATTTGCTTAATTCCTATAAGATTTGTATATATAGGACTTGTCTAAATTATAGATGTATTGTGATAATCTGCACAACCCATTGGAATTCCTTCATGTTGACTAAATCAAAGATCATTCAAAGATGAAGTGTAAACTTTGCTGTATGTTTGCCATCTCAATATCTATAATGCACCATTTCAATACCTGCAATAAAATATTTTACTGCTTAATGAAATTTTTATTTTTAAAATCATGTGCACCAAAAGTTTAGACAGTTTATGGATAAAGATAAATTCTATTTTGAGCTTTGGGATCTTGCTCATTTTCTCAGACCCAAATTGTTTTAGTGTAAATGGGAAAATAGAGGGGAGATCTTGAAAACTATCCTTCCCCTACTACGTCAGAGATTCTTAACCTTTATTGTATCTCTTTGGCAGTTTGGTGAAGCTTATAGACCCAATCTCAGAAGAATGTTTTTAAATGAATAAAATGACATACAGAAGAAACCAATTACATTGAAATATAGTTATCAAGAAACCAAATTCATAGGTCCCAGATTAAGAACCCTTGCATTAATTAACTTTTCCTCTATTTTTTATTATGAATGTAACAATCCTCAACAGACGCGAACATTTCAGAATACAAAGAATAAAAAAGAGAAAGGCCACATTGACTTTATCTCAGTCTATAAATGTGGTTTCATTCACAGTCACCAAGGTGTATGTTGTACATCCATTTAAATAGTTTGTTGTTTTTTGTCACACACAGTTGCGGTTTTTCCTTTGTATATCCCGAAATTTTTAGTGGTCATAATCCTATCCCAAAAATATCCAAGGGAGCTGTTTGTTGTCATCAAAGAATATGCCTTTTATCAGAAACAAATTGTATGTGGTTTTATTAACATTACTTTTCTTGAGCTGATGGCAGTAGCAATTGTGCAGTTATTTCTCAGTGTCTGAACTTGCTGTTGTAATATTGATTTTTCTACTGAGTTATACTTTGTTCCCAAGTTTTACTAGTGAGGAACTATAATTATAATGATCATTGTAGAAATTATTTTTTAGTTTTTCTGTGTGGGAGCAGTATAAGTAGATAAATTTCTTTTTCATGTGGTTTAGAGAATCAGAGCTTTGAGATATATGGGTTTATGATTAATATTCCATTATACTTGATAGCTGCAGGTCTGTGTTGAAATATTGTTTTAAAATAGCAGGTGAATATATTAAAATTGGTTTGCCAACACATTTTGCTCAATATATTTGCTTATAAAATATATTTTTAAGAATTTATCTTTCCCTGAGAAGCAGTATTGTATATTGGATAGAGAACTGGATTCAAGTCCTGTTTCTGTGATTCTGGGAAATTCATTTAACCTCTCAGTTCACCAGGCAACTCTCTAAGACTTTAAGTTGCAGAACAGGTGCTCTGCATTGTTAGAGGGAATTTCATCCCTGGGAATTTCCAAAACCAATGAAATCCTACATGCATTCTCTCCTTCCCCCAATCTCTCTCTCTGTCTCTGTCTCTGTCTCTCTCTCTCCTGTCTTTCCCTTTTTCTCCTTTCTTTTTCTCATCTCTCTCCTTTCCTCTTTCTCCTGTTTATCTCTCTCCACCCTTCACATACAAATCAATTACTTTTCTTAGTTTTTCCTTAATTGCTGTACCCTTAATCTGTCTCAATCTATCTGTTGTAGTAATTGGCTTTTTCAACATTTAAATTCTCTCCCAGTATCCATATCAAATCCTGTTCGGAAACTGTCTTTTAGAACTGGACTATAGTTTCATATCGTTGTGTTGAACAAGTATTTGAGGCAGTGCTTGATTTTTATTTCGTAGAGCATGAACTGGGCCTTGTGGTTAATTTTTACAAAATTCTGGGCATCAAGTCTTTCTCAACATTTGTATACCAGAACACACGTTTATGACAGATTATCATGATCCAAGTTCATATGACATTTTGTTATGTATACCATAGGAAAACTTCATATAAATGTGGAAGATTAATAATCCACATAATTTGCACCTCAGACTTCTATTAGGAAACAAGGCATACCACCAGCTTGCCGTTACCACCACAAGGAAAAAAAATGTAGGCAGCAAAACCAGAGTCCTAGATGTGTTTGCAATTGACTAGACCAGCAGGCTTCTAGATGGAAAGGTTTTGTTATTTTTCTGTGGCTGTTGAATCTGACTTATTAAGGTCACTTGGTTGCCCTTAATTTAAGAGGAGTGATAAGGACTATGAAATGTCAGAGTAAAAAGGTTATGAAGTTTATGAGTGACCATTTGATATTTGATAGTGTTGAAATACAAGTTTTATTAAATATTACAGGTGTGGCTTGAAAGGTACAGTCCTTTCTTCAATATTCCTTAGTTGCTATAAATGCAACATGGTAAAAGCTCACTAATTAAGGAAAATTGTGCTTTTAAATCCTGCATTATAGGACTTAGGTTCCAGCCCTGCCTCTTAGCCATGTGGTCAGGGGCAAGTCTCTTTAACCTTTTAGTGCTCTAGGCTGTTCTCTGCAAGAAGAAGTGTTCTGGTAGTGAATTATGTCTTCAAAATTGTGAAAATGACATTCTGATTAAAACCTCTGTTTGTGGATAATAACCTTGATAGTGATTTCAGTGCTTATACTTGCATAAATTCTAGATTGTGCTGTTAGTGCCATCGATATGACTGTTATATCATTATAATGCCTAAGAAAGAAAATAAAGATTTTACTGATAAAAGGTAAGGTTTGGGGGCAGCTAGGTGGTGTAGTAGATAGAGCTCCAGTCCTGTTTTCAAGAGGACCTGAGTTCAAATCTGGCCTCAGACACTTGACGGTTACTAGCTGTGTGATCCTGGGCAAGTCATTTAATCCTGATTGCCTTGTGCCCCGCCCCTCATCCCCAAGGTCAGGCTTTCTTTTCTGCAAGATATATTTATTAACTTTTTCCAACTTTAATTCTGGTTGTACAATTACTACTATAATTCCTACTTTTTTAGAATTATATTTAGTGGGTTGAAGATAGATATTTCAAGTGATTTGGAAGGTTTAATAATCTATGTCAAGAGAGTTCTGTAGTTCTTAGAAACTTTAATGACTCAGTTAAAAGGCAACTCAATTTTTAAAGCCTGAAGGATTTGGTTGATATCTCATTAAACTTTATATAAAAATTATAAATCCTTTAATGTTACTTTATTAAATAGATAATCCTTGATCTTAAACTGAAAGCCTTTCACTTTTTTCCATTTTAACTAGGCCAGCACTAAAGTGGAAGTGGATATGGAAAAAGCAGAGAGCCTACAGGTGACAAGAGGAGACTTCCTTGCTTCTCTGGAAAATGATATCAAACCAGTGAGTATGTCTACTGAACTTAAAGAAGCACCATCCAGGAGAAAAATAATTGCTTATCTAATTAACGTGATTATTAAAGATAGTGTTGTTTTTGTATACAATGAATTTCATAGAATCCTGGACTCAGAATTGGAAGGGACCTTAGAGGTTATTTCAAACCTCCCATTCAGTGTTAGAATGTTCTCTGTTATATTCTGTTAATGATTTTGCATCTTTTGTTGGAAAACTCATGACATGGAACACTATTTTTAACAGTTTTAGTTATTGGAAAGTTTTTCCTTACTGAATTAAAATGCTTCTGTATTTGTCCCAAATCTGTCTAAATAAATCCAGAACTTCTTCTCTATGTGCCCTTCAGAAAGTTGAAGGTATTGATTATGTCTTCCTTAAGTGTTTACAAAGCTAAAGTGTTCTGAACTAAGGAATGTTTCATCCTATAGTTTCCAGACTTGTTACTTTCTCTGGAGTGTGTAAATGTCTTTCTTAAAATGTGACTCCCAGAACTGAACACAGTCCTTTGGTGTGGTCTGATTAAAGTCCAGAAGAGTCCTGTCATCTTCCATATTCTAGACAACAAAATTAGCCGTACTTATTGAATACGCATTGTGGCCAGAGCACAAAAGGGAACAAGCAAAAAGAAATTTTTGATTGTGCTTATTTTACTTACAAACTGTCTCCTCCTTCTTTTTAGTCTTCTCTGTGTATTTTAAAAATATTTCATTGATGCATTATTCTTTTTCTATTCTTCCTCCCTTTTTTGTGTCACTAGCCTACTTCATTGTCCCATTTACCTCCTCCCAAATAAAAGCCCTTCTTTGCAACACACACATATGCGCGCGCGCACACACACACACACACGCACGCACACGTACACACGCACACACACACGCACACACACACACGCGCACACACACACACACATATACACACACGCACACACACACGCACACACACACGCACACACACACATATGCGCGCGCGCACACACACACACACGCACACACACACAGAGTCAAGCAAATGAATTTTTGGTGTAATGGCATTCTATGCCTACGGTCTATCTTCACCAAGTGGTGGGAGGTATACTCTCTCATCCATCCTGTGGAATAATGATTGATCATATTATTGATGAGTTATCGCATCTTTCAAAGTTACTTTCCTTTACAGCACGTGGTCATTGTAAAAACAATTTTCTTAACTCTGCTCACTGAGTTGTTCAGTCATGTTTGACTTTTCATGAAGCTATTTGGGATTTTCTTGGAAGAGATACTGGAGTGCTTTACCATTTCTTTCTCTGACTCATTTTACAAATGAGGAAACTGAGGCAAACAGGGTTAAATGACTTGCCCAGGGTCACAGCTAGTGAGTGTCTGAGGCCAGATTTGAACTCAGGAAGGTGATTTTTCCTGACTCCAGTCCTGGCACTCTGTGACATCTAACTGCCCTCTTGCTCACTTAACTCTATATCAGTTGACACAGCCTTCCCAGGTTTCTTTGAATCTAGCCCTTTCCATTTCTTAGAGCACATTATTAATGCAGTACATTCATAAGCCATAATTCGTTTATCCATTCCCCAACTGATGAACACCCACTTTCTTTCCAGTTCTTTGCCACGTTGGAAATACTTCTATAAGTGTTTCTGGGTCTTTTCCCTCTTTCTTTGATCTCTTTGCCTAATAATGGTATCACTGGATTGGGTTAAAGGGTATGTAAAGCATGGTGACATTTGGGATCTAGTTTTAAATTGCTTTCCAGAATGATTGGACTAGTTCACAGGTCCACCAGAAGTTTATTATCAGACTTTTCCCTCCACAGATACTCTGACAATTCCAGTTTTCCTTGTTGGTCATCTTTGCCAATTTCACAACCTTAGAATTGTTTAAATTACCTATCTCTTTTTATTAATGATCTGAAGGTTTTTTTCATATTTTGTTGATAGCTTCCATTTCTTCAGTTGAGAAATGCCTGTTCATACCCTTTAGTAGCTTCTTTATGGGCATTGATTCTTATTCAGTCTTATGTATTCAAAATTTTCCATGACCATATCTATCCCTTGTTTGGTCAAAATTCCTCCCTATCCGAACTGCAACAAATTGCTTTCATTTTCCAGTAATTTGTTTATATTGTGGTCATTTGTATATAGTTCTTGAATCCATTTGGAGGTAAAGTGTATATGTGAACTGATGATCCAAACCTAAATGGCTTCCTATTTTTCCTACCAGTTTTTGTCAAATTATGAGGTTTTTTCTGTAGCAGTTGGACCTTCTGCATGTTATGTACCTAATCTGATCCATTAATAAACTTCTCTATTTTTTAGTTTTTTAATTATTTATTTTATTTTTAATTTAAAGAATATAACAAGCGTTTCCATAAATAGTATAATAAAAAGATGATTATACATGAATCTACAAATATATTATGTACAACTTGATATTCCTTTTGAATATATATGATCAAGTAAATTTCTTTCCTTTTTCCTTCCCTCCTCTTCTTATATTTTTTTATTGTTTTAATTTATTTTTAGTTTTCAACATTCATTTCCACAAAATTTTGAGTTCCAAATTTTCTCCCCATCTCTCCCTTCCCTCCACCCTCTAATGCCTTGCATTCTGATTGCCCCTTCCCTCCATATGCCCTCCCTTCTATCACATCCCTCCCTTCCCTTATCCCCTTCTTCTCTCTTTTCCTGTAGGGCAAGATAGAGTTCTGTGCCCCATTACCTGTATTTCTTATTTCCTAGTTGTATGCAAAAACAATTCTCAACATTCATTCCTAATAGTTTGAATTCCTACTCCTCTCTCCTCCTCCCTCCCCGCCCATCCCCGCTCAGAAGGCAAGCAATTCATATAGGCTGTATATATGTAGTTCTACAAAAGACTTCCATAATAATCATGTTGTGTAAAAGTAACTGTATTTCCCTCCATCCTATCCTGCCACCCATTTATTCTGTCCTCTCTTTTGACCTTGTCCTTCCCCAAAAGTGTTTACTTCTAGTTACTCCCTCCTCCCATTTGCCCTCCCTTCTATCATCCCCCTCACCTCACTTGTCCCCTTCTCCCCTACCCTTCTGTGTGTATATAATCCCTCCAACTAGCCAAATACTAAGAAAAGTCTCAAGAGTTACAAGTATTATCTTTCCATGTAGGAATGTAAAACAGTGCAACTTTAGAAAATTCTTTATGATTTCTCTTTCCTGTTTACCTTCTCATGGTTCTCTTGATTCTTGTGTTTGAAAGTCATATTTTCTATTCAGTTCTGGTCTTTTCCTCAAGAATACTTGAAAGTCCTCTATTACATTGAATAACTGTTTTTTCCCCTGAAGTATTATACTTAGTTTTGCTGGATAGGTGATTCTGCGTTTTAGTTCTAGTTCCTTTGACTTCTGGAATATCATATTCCAAGCTCTTTAATTCCTTATTGTAGAAGCTGCCAGATCCTTTGTTATCCTGATTGTATTTCCACAGTATTCAAATTGTTTCTTTCTAGATGTTTGCAATATTTTTTTCTTGACCTGGGAACTCTGGAATTTGGATACAATATTCCTAGGAGTTTCTCTTTTTGGTTCTCTTTCATTAGGTGATTGGTGGATTCTTTCAATATGTCTTTTGCCCTCTGGTTCTAGAATATCAGGTCAGCTTTCCTTGATAATTTCAGGAAACATGGTGTATAAGCTCTTATTTTGATCATGGCTTTCAGGTAGTCCCATAATTTTTAAATTGTCTCTCCTGGATTTATTTTCCAGGTCAGTTGTTTTCCCAATGAGATATTTCACATTATTTTCTATTTTTTCATTCTTTTGCTTTTGTTTTGTAATTTCTTGGTTCCTCATAAATTTAGCTTCCATCTGCTCCATTCTGATTTTTAAAAAACTGTTTTCTTCAGTGAGGTTTTGAACCTCATTTTCCATTTGGCTAATTCTTCTTTTTAAAGCATTCTTCTCCTCATTGGCTTTTTGGACCTCTTTTACCAGTTGAGTTAGCCTATTTTTTTTTTTAAATATAAATTTATTTATTTAACTTTTTACATTCATTTTCACAAAGTTTTGGGTTCCAAATTTTCTCCCCATTTATCCCCTCCCCCAACTCCAATACACCGAGCATTCTAATTTTCCCTATCACCAATCTGCCCTCTCTTCTATCATCCCTCCCTTCTCTTGTCCCCATCTTCTCTTTTGTCCTGTAGGGCCAGATGACTTTCTATTCCCCATTAACTGTATTTCTTATTTCCTAGTAGCAAGAACAATACTAAACAGTTGTTCCTAAAACTTTGAGTTCCAAATTCTCCCCATCCCTCCCTCCCCACCCGTTCCCTTTGGGAAGGCAGGCAATTCAATATAGGCCATATCTGTGGAGTTTTGGAAATGAATTTGATAACAGTCGTGTTGTGTAAGACTAACTGTATTTCCCTCCCTCCTATTCTGCCCCCCATTGTTTCTATTCTGTCTTTTGATCTTGTCCCTCCCTGAGTGTTGACTTCAAATTGCTCCCTCCTCCCATTGCCCTCCCTTCCATCATCCCTCCCTCCCTGCTTATCTCCTTCTCCCCCACTTTCCTGTACTGTAAGATAGGTTTTCATACTAAAAAGAGTGTGCATTTTACTCCTTCCTTTAGTCGAATGTGATGAGGGTAAACTTCATGTTTTTTTCTCAGCTCTCCTCTTTTTTCCTCCACTAAAAAGTCTCCTGTTTGCCTCTTTTTTTTTTTAGTTTTATTTTATTTATTTTTTTAAAAATTATTTATTTAATTAACTTTTTACATTCATTTTCACAAATTTTTGGGTTCCAAATTTTCTCCCCTTTTATCCCCTCCCCCCACCTCAATGCCCCAAGCACTCTAATTTTCCCTATCTCCAATCTGCCCTCTCTTCTGTCATCCCTCCCTTCTCTTGTCTCCATCTTCACTTTTCTCTTGTAGGGCCAGATGACTTTCTATTCCTCATTAACTGTATGTCTTCTTTCCTAGTTGCAACATCAATACTAAACAATTGTTCCTAAAACTTTGAGTTCCAAATTCTCCCCATCCCTCCCTCCCCACCCATTCCCTTTGGGAAGGCAGGCAATTCCATATAGGCCATATCTGTGTAGTTTTTCAAATGACCTCCCTGATAGTCGTGTTGTGTAAGACTAACTGGATTACCATCCCTCCTGACCTGCCCCTCATTGTTTCTCTTCTGTCTTTTGATCCTGTCCCTCCCCAAGTGTTGACTTCCAATTGCTCCCTCCTCCCTTTGCCCTCCCTTCCATCATCCCCGCCCCCCGCCCCCGCAATATCTCCTTCTCCCCCACTTTCTTATACTGTAAGATAGATTTTCATACCAAAATGAGTGTGCATTTCACTCCTTCGTTTAGTCAAATGTGATGAGGGTAAACTTCTTGTTTTTTTGTTTTTTTCCTCAGCTCTCCTCTTTTTCCCTCCACTAAAAACATCTCCTACTTGTCTCTTAAATGACATATAGTTACCCCCTTCCATTTCCCCCTCTTTCCTCCCACTACATTTCTCTCTCACCATTTACCTTAATTTCTTTTAAGGTATGGTCCCATCCTATTCAGTTCAATCTGTGCTCTCTGTCTCTCTATGTGTGTGCATGTGTGTATGTGTGTGCATGCGTGTACATGTGTATGTGTGGTCCCACCAACTATCCAGATACTGAAAAGTTTTAAGAGTTAGAAATATTGTCTTTCCCTGTATGAATGTGAATAGTTCACTTCTGCTAAGTCCCTTAAGAATTCTCTTTGCTGTTTACTTTTTCATGCTTCTTCTCATTCTTGTGTTAGAAAGTCAAATTTTCTTTTCAGCTCTGGTCTTTTCATTAAGAATGATTGAAAGTCCTCTGTTTCATTGAAAGACCATATTTTCCCTTGAAGTATTATACTCAGTTTAGCTGGGTAGGTGATTCTTGGTTTGAGTCCTAGTTCCTTTGCCTTCTGGAATATCCTATTCCACGCCCTTCGATCCCTTAATGTAGAAGCTGCTAGATCTTGAGATATCCTGATTGTATTTCCACAGTATTGGAATTGTTTTTTTCTAGCTACTTGCAATATTTTTTGCTTGAGCTGGGAGTTCTGGAATTTGGCCACAATGTTCCTAGGAGTTTCTCTTTTTGGATCTCTCTCAGGTGGTGATCGATGGATTCTTTCAATACTTATTTTGCCCTCTGGTTCTAGAATGTCAGGGCAGTTTTCCTTGATAATTTCATGAAAGATGATGTCTAGGCTCTTTTTCTGATCCTGAGTTTCAGGTAGTCCCATAATTTTTAAATTGTCTCTCCTGGATCTATTTTCCAGGTCAGTTGTTTTTCCCATGAGATATTTCACATTCTCTTCCATTTTTTCATTCTTTTGGTTTTGTTTGGTGATTTCTTGGTTTCTCATAAAGTCGTTAGACTCCATCTGTTCCATTCTAATTTTGAGAGAACTATTAAATTCAGTGAGCTTTTGAGCCTCTTTTTCCATTTGGCTCATTCTGCTTTTGAAAGCATTCTTCTCCTCATTGGCTTTTTGAACCTCTCTTGCCAATTGAGTGAGCCTATTTTTCAAGGTGTTAATTTCCTCAGCATTTTTTTGGGTCTCCTTTACCAAGATATTGACCTTTTTTTCATACTCTTCTTGCATCTTTGTCATTTCTCTTCCCAGTCTTTCCTCCACCTGTCTAACTTGCTTTTCAAAATCCTTTTTAAGCTCTTCCAAGGCCTGAGCCCACCCAACACCCCCCTGGGGTGTCTGGGGTACTGAGGCCCCACCCTCCACATCTTTCCCTGATGGGAAAAATACGTCCTCGTCCTCCCCAGCAGATCCGAAGGTCGGGATCATTTGCATTTGTTGGAAAAAACTCTCTAAAGTCTTATTTTTCTTCCCCTTTCTAGGCATTTTCCCAGCCAGTTACTTGACTTCTGAGATTCCTTTCCACCCCCGCCTGGATCCGCCCAGCTAGTGCTTGGCCTCTGAGATTCAAATTGGTGCTGGGGTGGGGGCAGAGCCGCCTCCCAGGCTGAGTTCCCTCGGGGGCTTTATGCAGAGACTTTTAGGAACGGAGCGGGTGGGGGGCCCTCCTCCTAGGCTCAGTTACGTCAGGGGCTTAATACGGAGGCCTTCAGTAATAGAGCGGGGTGGGGGCAGGGCCGTCTCCCAGGCTCAGCTCCCTCAGGTTGCAAAGACTTTCAGTAATGAAGATCCTGCCTGCTGCCGCTGTTGCCTCACCCTCCGCCCACTCCTCTGCCTCCTCCACTTCCTGCCCCCGTCTCTGCCGCCGCCGCTTCCTCCCGAGGGGGCCCGAGTCACGGAGACACCACGCTCCCCTCCCCTAGCCCAGCTTTCTCTCTCACTGACCTGTAGCTTCTGTGGGCGGAGGGACTTTCCCGGCTGCCGGGGCTTCCGCCGGAGCTTCAGTCTCTGAAGCCTGCTCGGGTCAGCTTCTCTGGGGCCGCGGCCAGGGCAGCATTGGGATGGGGTCCACTTTCCAGGGCGCTACGGATCCCGGCGATGGCTCTCCAGGGCTCGCTGGAACGGAAATCTCTTCCCCTATATTTATGCACCCCCTGCAGTGATTCAGAATTTATGGGGGTCTCTTTTTACCTTAATTCTATGGGTTGTGGGTTTGGAGCTTGTAAATGTGCGTCCTTCTACTCCGCCATCTTGGCTCCGCCCCCGTAAATGTGCGTCCTTCTACTCCGCCATCTTGGCTCCGCCCCCTGTTTGCCTCTTGAATAAGATATAATTTACCCCATTACATTTCACCCTCTCTCCTCCCACTTCATTTCTCTCTCACCATTTACCTTAATTTCTTTTAAGATATGGTCCCATCCTATTCAATTCACTCTGTGCTCTCTGTCTCTGTATGTGTGTGCATGTGTGTATGTGTGCATGCACACATGTACATATGTGTGTGTGCATGTATGCGTGTGTACGTCTGTGTGTGGTCCCACCAACTGAAACGTTTTAAGAGTTACAAATATTGTCTTTCCATGTAGGAATGTAAACAGTTCACTTTTGGTAAGTCCCTTATGACTTCTCTTTGCTGTTTACTTTTTCATGCTTCTTCTCATTCTTGTGTTTGAAAGTCAAATTTTCTTTTCAGCTCTGGTCTTTTCATCAAGAATGCTCAAAAGTCCTCTGTTTCATTGAAAGGCCATATTTTCCCCTGAAATATTATACTCAGTTTTACTGGGTAGGTGATTCTTGGTTTTAGTCCTAGTTCCTTTGACTTCTGGAATATCCTATTCCATGTCCTTCGATCCCTTAATGTAGAAACTGCTAGATCTTGTGTTATCCTGATTGTATTTCCACAATACTGGAATTGTTTCTTTCTAGCTGCTTGCAATATTTTCTCCTTGACCTGGGAACTCTGGAATTTGGCCACAATGTTCCTAGGAGTTTCTCTTTTTGGATCTCTTTCAGGCAGTGATTGATGGATTCCTTCAATCCTTATTTTGCCCTCTGATTCTAGAATCTCAGGGCAGTTTTCCTTGATAATTTCATGGAAGATGATGTCTAGGCTCTTTTTTTGTTCATGACTTTCAGGTAGTCCCATAATTTTTAAATTGTCTCTCCTGGATCTATTTTCCAGGTCAGTTGTTTTTCCCATGAGATATTTCACATTCTCTTCCATTTTTTCATTCTCTTGGTTTTGTTTTATGATTTCTTGGTTTCTCAGAAAGTCATTAGACTCCATCTGTTCTATCCTAATCTTGAGAGAACTATTTTCTACATTGAGCTTTTGAATCTCTTTTTCCATTTGGCTAATTCTGTTTTTGAAAGCATTCTTCTCCTCATTGGCTTTTTGAACCTCTTTTGCCAATTGAGTGAGCCTATTTTTCAAGGTGTTATTTTCTTCAGCATTTTTTTGGGTCTCCTTTAGCAAGGTATTGACCCCTTTTTCATGCTTTTCTTGCATCTCTCTCATTTCTCTTCCCAGTTTTTCCTCCACCTGTCTAACTTGATTTTTAAAATCCTTTTTGAGCTCTTCCATGGCCTGAGCCCACTGGACATCCACCTCGGATGTCTGGGATACAGAGGCCTCGCCCTCCACGTCTTTCCCTGATGGTAAGAATAGTTCCTCGTCATCAGAATTGAAAGGCAGAAACATCTGTACCCCATCAAAGTAGCTTTCTATAGTCTTATTTTTCTTCCCTTTTCTAGGCATTTTCCCAGCCAGTTACTTGAGTTCTGGGATTCCTCTCCACCCCCACCTAGATCCGCCCAGCTAGTGCTTGGGGGTCTGTGATTCAAATGGGCTTTCCTCGGCAGAAGCGGCTGCTATTCAATGTGAGCTTAAGTTCTGGTGCTTGGGTGGGGGCAGGGCCGCCTCCCAGGCTCAGTTCCCTCAGGGGCTTTATGCAGAGACCTTCAGTAATGGAGTAGGTCGGGGCAGGCTGTCTCCCAGGCTCAGTTCCCTCAGGGGGTTTATGCAGAGACCTTTGGTAATGGCCCTGAACTTCTGCCTGCTGCTCGGGGAGTCCCAGGCTGCCGCTCCCTCCGCCGCTAGCTCCCAAGGGGGCCCAAGTCACGGAGACACCCCGCTCCTCTCTCGGCCAGCCCAGACGTCTCTCTCACTGACCTGTAGCGTCTGTGGGTGGAGGGACCTTCCTGCCCGCTGGAGATCCTGTCCCTGAAGCCTACTTGGATCTGCTCCTCTGGGGCCAGGCGGCCAGGGCAGCGCAGGGGTGGACTCAGCTGTCGGGAGCATGACGGACCCCTGAGGACGGCTCTCCAGGGCTCTCTGGAATGGAAATCTTTTCCACTGTGTTTCTGCACACCTTGCAGTGCTCCAGAATTTGTGGGGAGTTCTTCTTGCAGGAAATATATGGGCTGTGGATTCAGAGCTAGCATACGTGAGTCTTTCTATTCTGCCATCTTGGCTCCATCCCCAAGAGATAAAATTCTTAAGAGTTACAAGTACCATCTTCCTATGTAGGGATGTAAACTATTTAACCTTATTTACTACCATGTGTTTTGTTTTTTACTGTTTCCCTTTTTATGTTTCTCTTGAGATTTGTATTTGAAGATTGTTTTTTCTGTTCAGCTCTGGTTGTTTCATCTGAAAATTTTGAAAGTCCTCTATTTCATTGTGCAGCCATTTTTTCCCTGGAAAGATTATGCTTAATTTTGCTGGGTGGTTGATTCTTGGTTGTAATCCAAGTTCTTTTGCCTTCCAGAATGTCATATTTCAAGCCCTCAAGCCCTTTAATGTAGAAGCTGCTAAGTCCTGTGCAATCCTGACTGTATCTCCTGGATATTTGCATTATTTCTTTATGATTATTTGTAGTATTTTGTCCTTGATCTGATAGTTCTGATGAAGATCTACAATATCCTTTGGAGCTTTCATTTTGGGATCTCTTTCAGAAGATGATCAGTTGATTATTTCAATGACAATTTTACTCTTTGGTTCTAGAAGTTTTCCATGATAACGTCATGAAAGATGCTGTCTGGGCTTTTTTAATCATGACTTTCAAGGTAGTCAAGTAATTCTTAAATTACATCTCCTGAATTGTTTTCCTGGTCATTTGTTTTCCCAATGAAATATTTTACACTTTCTTTTATTTTTTCATACTTTTGATTTTATTTGATTGATTCCTGATATTTCATAGAGGCATTTCCTTCTACTTGCCCATTTCTAATTTTTAAGGACTTATTTTCTTCAGTTAGCTTTTCTTTTACCTTCTTTCCTATTTGGCTAATACTGCTTTTAAAGGAGTTGTTTTCTTGAGTAGATTTTCCCCCCATTTGGTCCATTCTATTTTTTATGGAGTTGTTTTCTTCAGCCAGTTTTTGTGCTTCCTTTTCCAAGCTGTTGAGTCTTTTTTCATAATTTGTTTGCATGGCTCTCATTTCTTTTCTCAATTTTTCTTCTACCTCTCTTACTTGATTTTTAAAATCCTTTTTGAGCTCTTTCAAGGGGACTTTTTGGACTTGAAATCAATCCATATTCCCCTTTGAGGCTTTGCATGTATGCATTTTGACATTGTTACCCTCTTGTGAGTTTTGTTTTAATTTTCCCTGTTGCTATAGTAGCTTCCTACAGTCAGGGCTCTGTTTTGGTTTTTGCTCATTTTTAAAAGTTGAGCTCTGCTCCTGGGGCATAGGGAGCACTTTCCTATCCTTCTTGCACTGGGGACCAAGGATCTGGACATTGACTTTCTGTCTCTGGGGCTGGCAACTTGCCCACTGCACTAGGGTAGCTTGGCCTAGTTGTGCCTGTTGTGCCCTGACTCCCAGGGCTGGCAGTTTACCTACTGTGCTGGTGCTAGAGGCTTCATAGCTGGCCTGCTGTGCCACTAGCCTGCTGAACCAGGACCGCAGGGTCTTGATTACTGATCTGTGTTGTGGCTAAGAGTCCTTCATTGGCTTTCCTGGGCACCATCTGCACTGGACTCTAGTCCAAGTGAGATAGACCTTTCCTGAAGTCCTTCTAATTTATCTTGGACTGGAAAATTGTTTCAGTCTGTCTTTCTGTGTATTCTGTCACTCCAGAATTCTTTTAGAGGTTTAGTTTAAGATTGTTTCCAAAGGAACTGGGAGAACTGAGGCAACCTCCTGCCTTGTCTCTCATCGTGGCTCTACCCTCATGCATCCATCTTCTTAAGTGGAGACCCTGCTTCCCATTTAAGGCATTATCAAGAAGTAACTGTAGTATGGGAAGATTCTACAATCTGGGGCCAGACTGAGCAAACTTAATATCTTTCCCACACAATTATCTTTCAGATACTTGAATATAGTTAGCTTGTCCTCCACAAGTCTGGTGTTTTTTAGGCTACCCAGACCCAGTTCCTTCAGTCCATCCCTCTGTGATGTTAAGAAAGGGAAAGATTTCAGCAAGGAGAGATGTAGGAGTAAATTCATTGCAGGAATGGAAAATGGACAAAATTGTTTGACTGGAATAAAGAGTTAATGATGAGCAAGAATATAAAGTAAGGTAAAGAAATAGTTTGGAGCCAGATGACGGAAAACTTTAAATTTATTCTCTGATGTATGTATTTTGATTGGTAGGTATTGGGGACCACTGAATGTATTTGTGCCAAAGGATTGCCTGATCAAACCAACATGTTAGTAAAATTATTTTGCAGAAATCAAAAGGATGAAATGAAGAAGAGAGATTAGAAGTAAGGAGTTTACATCTGTTTAAAGCTTTTATTAGAGTTTGGGTGAGAGGTAAGGCCCTCAAAAATCCAACTTTGATACTAATTCGGGGCTTGGAGGTGACCAGAACGCTATGGTACATAGTCATATCTGGCAGGTCCTGCATGCAGGAAAAGCGTCAAACATGATCTGAACAGTACACCAGATTTGTTTTTTGAGGACCTGTGAACCTGAGAGAATGTGTAGCAATAATCAATCTACCTTCATCCTTTTTATTGTTACCATAAAAAAATACATTTTTACAGACATTCAAGGACACCTGACGCTGAAACTTGATGCTTCCCTATTCTTTATGGAGAAGGTCCTGGATTAGAACTTAGCAGTCATTTAGGAAGTGAGGACGATTACCAGGTTAGAAAAACCCATCATCTCCAGTGACTACTATTATCCCCTTCAGATTCCGACTGTCATGTCAGCCTAGTCTTTAAACTATCCTGGACTTTCCCCTCTTCCAAACTTTATTTTCCTGATCTCAGAGTTAAGTTTCTGCTGGGTTACTACCCTTGAGGGTATTTCCTTATTCTGATACTCTGTACACAACTTGGACTTAATAGGCCCTGCCAGGACACAGTGACTCTCAGTCCTGTGTGGGCTCCTTTGGTGTCTGAAGTGACAGAGAGTGCTAAAAATCAGACAGTTTTTAGACTGACTCTAAACTTTAATATGAGCATCTAGGTGACACAGTAGGTAGAGTGCCAGACCTGGAGTCAGGAAATCTCCTCTTTGTGAGTTCAAATCTGGCCTCAGATACTTACTAACTGTGTGATCCTAGGCAAGTCAGTTTCCTTATCTGTAAAATGAACTGGAGAAGTAAATGGCAACTCACTCCAGTACCTTTGCCAAGAAAACCTCACACAGGTTCATGAAGGGTCAGACATGACTGAAAAACTGTCTTAACAAAAAAATCCCGAAACTTTTATATAAGTTTCAGGAATCTAAATGTGAGGTCCATGTCCAGTGACTGAGGAGTGGACGTACTACTGGAGGATCTGAGTGATACTGATTCTAGCATTCTCATTATGCATAGAACTAAAGGAAAGAAGGAAGTTGGAGCTACATGTAATGATGGTTCAGCAGGCCTGCCTTAGGCAGCTCTTCTTAAACTGTGGATGGAGACCCTATATGGGTTTAAGAAGTTTAAGAAGCGCTGAAGGGGTCATGAGTGGACAAAGTTTAAGAAACCCTGACTTAGAGAAGGAAAGAAAGGCATAGTTAAGTATTATATGTGCAAATGCAACAAGAAATTTTATTTCATAGCATACTTATGATATACATTTGCTAAAGACCACAATGAAATAGTTGAAGCTTATGCACCAACAGTGCTAGTAGAAGACAAAGGTAAGAAATTCTGTGAAGAATAACACGTAATCATAATAACAATAATGGCCTCCAAATTTCATCAGCATATACTGATGACTGGGACTTTAATGTGAAGGCAGAAAAAGGTAAAGATGGTGAGAAGTCTGTGAAGGAGTGAGAGAGGCCAAAGATTTGTAGCCTATCCAGAAATTTCACATCTGTCTATCATGAAAATTTTCCTTGAGAAAATGAATGAATGAGTAAATTAAAATACATTTGGTAAGCACTTAGCATATGCCAAGTACTCTGAATACAAATATAAAAAAAAATCAGTTCCTGTACTCTAGAAGCTTATGTTCTGTTGGGTGAAGACAATACATATGGAAGAGTGGAGGGAAGAGGAAGAAAAAGGGCACAGAGGAGGGTATATTTGAAGTAGTGTAGTTTAGAGATGGCCAGGATGTGTTATCTATGGTGACCTGGTTCTGGACAAGGAAAAGACGAAAGCTTACTTATCAAGCCCAGTGTTCCAGAGGTAGAAATCTATAGTCTTGGTGGGAGGCAGAGAGCTAGTGTATAGGCATCACGATTTGGAAGTGGCCAGAAAGTGGTAAGCCCTGGACATAGTGAGCAACAAATAACATCACACACACAAAATGAAATTCCATTTAATGATTACATTTAAACAAACAAGAAAAGACTCATTGTTGATTTGGGAAATTCCTAAATTAATTATCTGTGAAGTCAGATCATCGACTTGTCAGAACAAAGATCAGAATTAGTAAAAAGGTAGAAGAAAGAATATAGAGAAAAAGATATAATTGAAATAATTTAATGCTCACTTATTTAAATAACTAATTGATAATTAAAATGGGAAATGGAATTTAACTGATGTAAATCAATTGCTACAACAAGAAGACCAGAAAAATCCAGAAAGTGCCTTAGCAGACTTTGACATATTTGCGAAGCAGAATTGGCAACCAAAGACAATACTGGTTTAGAATGTAAATATATTGGTAAAATCTTTCAAAAAATGATGGATGATTATGAGCAGTATCATCTCATAATGGAGAGAAAAGCACCAGAGGGTAAAATTAGTTTAAAGAAAGCTTGGCAGGAGACACAGTTTGAGGAAAGTTATCCAAATGGCATTTAAAGATGAATATGGAAGGTGATTACAAACTGAGGAAAAAAAGCTGCAAAGATTATGATGGTAAACTTTTTGCCCCGAAGGACATTAAAACCACTGCACTTTGACTTTAGCATCACAGAATCAGATGTTTACAGGCGATGTAGAAATGGGGGAAGAAACCAACAAAAACAAAAAAACCAGAAAAATGGTCAAATTAGACCAAATGTATGTGGAGAATCTCCATTCTGGAAAAGACCACATTATGAGGGTATTGCGGAGTTGATGGACAAGTTATCATCTAAAGGATGGGAATATACAAAATGTGTGTGGAATCTTACTAACACCTTGTTAAAGCAAGACCCGTCAGTGAGTACCTCAGTAACTACTAACCTATATGCTGAATTTCCCATTTTTATAAAATGTTTATGAGTCATCTATATATGAATTGAATTGAAAGCATTCTTATTGTGGGCATTTGTAGGGAACAAGTAGGTTTTTGTGAGCAGTATTCAATGATAGACTACATATTTAACATTTCATAATTGCATGGAATACATAGAGGATATAAGTCTCTTATGCTTATTGTTTGATGGCAGAAAAAAGCTTTTGTTTCAGTAGAACAAAATGTTGCTTTAAAGATTCCTTTCTGACTAAAAGAAGATGGTCAAAGGCTGGGGCTAGGTATCTTCCATCTTGTCCTAAAGCACCTTTTTCCTGTCCTGGGAGTCTACCACTTCTGGATACACTACATTCTCTCCTGCCTCAGGTGAGAAGAATGAGAAGAGAGCCAGACCTTCCTCTTTCTGGGTGCATGTACTCTGAATGAAGGTGGCAAGGGGTCAATCCAAAGACTTCAAATGACTTCCCCCTGCACTGGAATCTAACACTTGTTGCCATGCCACCTGAAAACCAGAGTGAGTTCCATCTATACCAGTATACAAGGCAACTTCCACCTCCTGGTACCATTTGTGATGTGGAGAATGACCACCATCTCCATCATTCAGGAACTTTTCCTGAGGTGCATGCAGTTCCTCTCTACCACCCAGTCAAAATCTTGGTGGCTATTGTCTGCAGACCTTCAGGTCATTCCCCTAATTTAGTAAGTTGAGTACATGGCCCAGAATTTTTCTGTCCTCCCCAACTCCTGCCCTCATAGCAAGGGACTTCAACAAACATACTTTCCCTCAAACTCCCTAAACACTCAGTTCCTCAACCTATTCACTTTCTCAGAGCTGCTTCTCCACCCCACTTGAGACACACACACACACACACACACACACACACACACACACACACACACACACAAAAGAAACCGGACCCTCTGTAAAAAGAGTCATTTCTGGTGAACTTCCTCATTTAAACCGGACCCTCTGTGCTAGCAGTCCAAAAAAATAGTCATTTCTGGTGAACTCCCTCTTTTTTCCTCTTCCTCATTTAAATAATTTCTGCCCCCTATCTTCTCAGCCTTTTCAGACTTTTTTCTCATGATGAGGTGGTCATACTCCTTATCAAGGCTCACCCCTCTACCTCCTCAAGTGATCCTTTTCCATCCTATCTCTTGTAGCAGATTGCCTCCTCTGTCATCCGCATATCACTTATCTTGAATTTCTCCCTTACTACTGGTTCATTTCCTGTCTACAAATATACCAGGTCTCTTCATCTTC
This sequence comes from Bettongia penicillata ogilbyi, assembly GCA_023548195.1. Classification (NCBI taxonomy): domain Eukaryota; kingdom Metazoa; phylum Chordata; class Mammalia; order Diprotodontia; family Potoroidae; genus Bettongia; species Bettongia penicillata. Next base: position 666,822 of record JAJHZJ010000452.1, read on the forward strand.
AGAAAACCTCATTGGTTCATTTTATCCCTGCTAACTATCATCCTGTATCTCATCTGACCTTTGAAAAGGCCATCTATGACAGATGTCTCCATTTTCTTTCTCTCTACTGACTTTCTTCTTAACTGTTTATAATCCAACCGTATCATTTGACCAAAACTATCCAAAGTTGCTAATGATCTTAGTCTCATTCTCCTTGACCTTTCTGTGACCTTTGACACTATTGATCACTCTCCTAATGGATAGTCTCTTCTCTCTAGGTTTTTGGGACGCCAGTCTTTCCTGGTTCTCCTACCTATCTGATCACTCCTTTTAAATCTCCTTTGGTGGATTCTCATCCAGATCATGCCCTTTAATCTTAGGTGTCTCCCAGGGTTCTATCCTGGACCCTCTTCTCTTCTCCCTCTATACTACTTCGCTAGGTGATCTCATCACCTCCCATGGATTTCATTACCATCTCTGTGCTGATGATTCTCAAATCTACCTATCCTTCCCCAACCTTTTTGTTGACCTCCAGTTTCACAGTTCCAACTTCTTTTCAGACATCTTGAATGAAATTCCCAGTAAGTCATCTTAAACTCAGCCTTTCCCAGACAGAACTCATTATCTTTCCTTCAAACTCTCTTCTGCCCCTGCCTTTCCTATTACTATTAAGGACAATGCCATCCAGTCTAGGAGTCATCCTGGATTCCTCACTGTCTCTTATCCCCCACCTCCAATCCAAGCTGTTGACAAAGTCTGTTGATCTTGCCTTTGCAACATTTCTTAAATGTGCCCCTTTATCTCTGATACTCCCCTACTCTAATGCCAGCTTACTACTTACTACTGTAATGACCTTACCCCTGGGTTGTTGCAGTAGTTTGGTGGTGAGTCTGCCATTCCACTACTCCAATCCAAGTCTTTCCTTACTCCAATCCATTGTCCCTTCAGTAACAAGTGATCTTACTAAAGCACAGCTTCAACCATGTCAGTAAACTCCAGGGGCTTCCTATTAGATCAAATATCCTCTGTTTTGTTTTCAAAGCCCTTCATAACCTATCCCGCTTAAACCTTTCCAATCTTCTTACACCATACTCTCTGGCAGTTCCATGAACCAGACATTCCATCTCTTGGCTTCAGGCATTCTCTCTGTACTCCATGCCTGGAATACTCCCTCCTTTGCTCCACCTACTGGTGTTCCAGGCTTCCTTTAAGTCCTGGCTAAACTGCCATCTTCTGCAGGAAGCTTTTCCAAACTGTTCTTAATTCTAGTGCCTTCCCTCTATGAACTCTTTCCTTTGAGTCCTTTATATAGTTTGTTTGTACCCTCCCCATTGGGCTGTGAGTTTCTTCAGGACAGGTGCTATCTTTGGCGTCTTTTTGTATCCCAGTGCTTAGCACCATGCCTGGCACATAGTAGGTGCTTAATAAATGTTTATTGATTGACTGACAAGGTTTCTTGTCATTGGAATACTGAAATCAAGATGGTGATTTGTTAGCTAAATTTTAGCAAACACTTTTGTGTACTTGTGGTATATGATAGTTTTAAAAATGAGTATTTTGATTTAATGAGTGCGGTCAGCAATGTACTTCTTGCATTTGGATCTCTGCATCTTTGTGAGGCCTCTTCATCAGCTCTGGATTGGAGTAAATTAAACTTAGAACTAAATCTTCAAGATTTAAAAAAAATAATGAAGCCTATTTGATCACACTGCTCTCCATGAAAATTAATAACTAATATGTTTTGGGAAGCACAAAAATGTTTTTGTACTGTCGATAAATAAATAATTTGAAATAATGTTACTTTATCTCATTCTTAAATTTTTGCTTGGCTTTATAATGTACACAATATATTTGTACAATAGTACATGCTTATTTATAAATATGTATTACATGTTTATATGTAGTGTAATATTCATATGCATAAATATACAAATAAATATATTGAAGTATATGATCAGCAATATTTTACTAATGGGGTGCAGGATCAAAAACATTTGAAAATCACTCCAAATCACTAAAAGTTGTATTTGGGGTTTTTTTTTTGTCCTAAGGGCAAAATGGTAAGTGGGCAATTACAACCCAGACTTTTGCTTTTAAGGCTTGTTACATTAATTCAAGATAGTATTGGGTACTTTTAGTACACTGGTAATTGCTAACGATCTCCTGTGCCTTTTAAATGCTTTTCTTTCTTCCTTTCTTTCTATTCTGATGACTACTGTTCTTTGAACTACCCTTTCCCAAAACAGGCATTTGGAACAAACCAAGAGGATTATGCAAGTTACATCATGAATGGTATCATCAAATGGGGTGACCCAGTCACTAGAGTGCTAGAAGATGGCGAGCTGTTGGTGCAGCAGACTAAAAACAGTGACCGAACACCTTTGGTTAGCGTTCTTTTGGAAGGTAAGAAAAGGTTATAGGCTGGAGTGTTAGTGGCAAAAAATAGAAGATGAATCATAGCCTTTTTATAGAAACAGGTTATTTTTAAATTAATCTGAGACTTTTTTAGTATCTAAAATGATGTCTTTTACAATCATGTTACATTTAACTTGATGTTTTCCTGCTACTAGTAGTTTCATAGGATAGCATTTATGACACCTCCCTCCTCTAAACTCCTTTTTCCCTTAAGATCCTACTACCCACTTATCGTTACATTATAGTTCTCTGTTACTTTGTAATTATTTTGCAGTCTTTCCAACTGGATTATCAGTACCGTGAAGGTAGGAACTCTAGTCCAAAAAGCGTTTTTTTTCTTGTGGCACCTCAAGGGTTTAGCCTACTGAAAGAAAGAAAAGGTGCTCAAAACCCACCTTGTCAGTGATACAAATTCACTTTTGCCATGTGAGACAGATGAACAGAGTCTTTCTAAAGAGAATTTTTCATAGCTTTCCATCATAAACTCTGTATCTTATGACAGATATAGGGAAAGTTGCATAATCTTATGGACAAAGTTTAGCGTTAGATGTGCTATATGACATATGCTATATGTGTGTGATTCTGGACTGGTCATTTAACCTGCATGAGTCTATTTACTTGCAGTGTAGTCCAGGTGAGTGCCATGCAAAATGCTTTGTAAACTGAAGCGTCACAAGTAGCAGATGTTGTCTAAGGAGGAAAGTTGGGTGATGAGCATCTTGGAGGTTAAAAAGGTTTTCCAGCAGATTTTCATATTAATGAGTCTTTAAGAATAAATTTTTGTGACAAAACCCCTTTCAAGAGTAAATTTTGTGACTGATCTTCAGAAGGAAAAGTGTTTTTTTTTTTTATTTTTTCAGTATGTCATCTTTGGGAAGGGAATTGGTTTTCTGATCACATCATTTTTCCCTGCAACCATCAATTACAACATAAAATTTCTAGAACCAAGTAGTTTGACAGACCTATGGTGACAAGCATTAATATAGATTGAGACTTAGAAAGATTTTCATGGGGAGGAGGGGTAATAAAACAGTTTTAGTTAGAAAGTTTATATTTTATTTGTTTAATCAATTTTTTAAAAAGACTACAAATAAGAACATATTTTTAACCAGATATGGGGGAATTTTAATCAGTTTATTAAATACAGGTGCTGCTGAGACAGAATGGCTACCATGAGGTTGTGGCAAAAATGCTAGGGACTAATTTAAGGCCCCAATACTCTATAATAAAAGTTTAAACTTCATTTTTTTTCTCCTTTGCTTAGCCTAGCATTTTGTTTTTGTTTTTTTTTTTTTAGTGTCCTAGCTGATGTGCTATGTCTTTACTTATGCAGGCCCTCCTCACAGTGGAAAGACAGCTTTAGCAGCAAAGATTTCAGAGGAATCCAACTTCCCCTTCATCAAGATCTGTTCCCCTGATAAAATGATTGGCTTTTCTGAAACAGCCAAATGTCAGGCCATGAAGAAGGTATCAAAATTTTTGGTTTAATTTTATTTCCTTTTCTTTTGGTGTTATATATTTGTTGTAGCCACAAGATACTTCTTGAATACAATATGATCTCCTGCCAAGTATCTGAAGTAATTCAGGGGAGCAATTGTTTGAATATTTCAGAAATCATCAGTAACTAACTTTGGAATGTACTAGGTGATTATTTCCTAATAGATTTAACTTGTCTTTTTTTAAAGCAGATATTAAAGCTAGTTTTCATTCTTTGAGAATACTTTCACTAAGGATAAGAGAAGGAAGCATGGACATTGAGGGAGTACACAGGACTGTGCTGTTTAGCATTTGAAATGGAAAAAAAATACCATGCTATGATGTGCAAACCAGATTAAAGTGATAATATCGTCACCGCATCGTGAACAAAACCAGTCAAATCGAAGAGCAGTTAAGTAGCCTTATAAGAGTATTCTCAGCTGCTTGACGCTGCCTATAGCAACTTACAGCTAGCTGTCTTCTCTTCCTTTTACACTCTTTCCTTACATGCATAATTAAGTACTGTTACCTCTATAACAGGATGCCGAAGCATCAACGAATAGAAAGACAGAGTAGAATCACAGTGCTAGAAAATGACCTTAAGAAATCATTTGGTCCAGTTTCTTGTCTTCAGGAAGGTGAGAATCTCAGTTATACAGGATGGCTTAGTGTCTACTCTTCGAAAAAAGAGAGGAAGAAGGAATGGAAAGGTAAAAATAAACTCCAACTGTCTGGTAGCCAGTTTTTTCTTTGGTATTCCAGTATGCACCCCCAAAACCCCTATGTAGAAGGCATGTGAGTTTCTTTCCTGCCTCAGACACTGCCTCCCTCTGTGTCCCTGTGCAGGTTACTTAACCCTCTCCTAGCCTCAGTTTCCTCATCTGTAAAATGGAGATGTTAATAACACCTAACTCATGGGATTATTGTGAGGATCAAATGAGATATACTATGAGTAGCACTTTGCAAACCTTAAAGATCATCGTATGGATGTTGGCTGTACTTATTATTCAACTTGATTCTATTTTCTCTCATTTGTCTTTATAAGGATATGAACAATAAGACAAGGAAATGTGTGAAATTTTGGATTTGAGGGACACTAGTCTTAAGAACTGGGTTGCTACCTAGTGAAATAGTCCAAGATGCTTTTCTTTTATCATTGCTTCTAGAGCAAGAATTCGTAAATATGTGGTCCAGGATTACCTCAGTGTTTCTTTAGGGAGCAGGTAGAAGAGAGAAAATGGCATATGAGAAGAGATGAATGTGAAAAATTAGCTTTTTGTCTCAGTAGGTGGCAGACAGTTGTTTCTGGGCAGTCTGGAATGTATTATTGGGTAGGGTTTGTGTGCAGATTTATTTTGATTAACTATGTCGTGACCAATTATTGCAGACTATTGAAGTATTAAGTATATTAAATGGGTTCTATCTGGTCCAAAGTTCGATCAGAACTTTGGAATCCTTGTTTGTATTAGAAAAAAAATGTTTAAAGAACCAAGGAAGCAAGAGATAGTTGTAGAAACAAAAAAAAAAAAAAAAACAAACCCAGAATCAGTAAGCATTTACTGAGGCTTTACTATATGCCATAAACTGTGCTAAGCAAATGTACAAAGAAAGGCATTAACAGCACCTGCTTCTAAGGAACTCATGGTCCTTATTTTTGCAGTGTAGTGATGGGGTAGAGGAGGGGTTAGGTTGTTTATTTTCAAAGCAGTATCAGTGAATACAAAATCAAATTTAGGAGTAAGCTAAGGTAGAGGGCGTGTGTATATGTGCATATAGGTATGCATGCATATGTGTCTGTGTGTGTGTTTAGTTAGGGGTGGGGAGTGAGGAATGACTTCTCTTTCTCCCCATCACATATTTTTGTTTCCCAATAAGATTGCTCTTCATTTAACTCCATTTCCCATACTCGTAATATATAACAGCAACCAATCACTACCAACCCATGCCTCCTTCTACTCCCACTTCCCTTAGGAGAGATTGGGGAAGAACAAGCTAATATCTGTGTGTAAGGAAGTTTGGCTGCGTCCTGAGAGTCTCAGATCCTGGCATCTACAGTGTAGGGTATCTAGAAGGTCCATTAAACACCAGAGCAGCTTTCTTTCTGGAACACCCCCATCTAGCCCTAACTCACATCCTACAGGGTCCGAGGACCTGTTGAAGCCCCATTCTCATAGGTCTAGATGAAAGGGTAACTGAGATAATTGACGAAATTACTTCTTCCCTATGGTCAATTCCATCTCCCAAACCCTCCTTCCTAATGCCCAGAGCCCTTATCTCTTCCTCCTATCATTTTAAGCAGTTCCTCTAACATTAATGTGATCCCTGAAGATATAAGATTTTTTAAAATTTCTTTTAAAAACATCAACCTGAAGCACATAAAGCAAGTAACTTATATTTTAATGGAGGTCCATGTAGAGTAGGTGAAAAATAACCTTAAAACGGAAGGTGCTAGGAGCTGAGATGAGCAGACAACCAAGAAGGGCTTCCTGCTGAAGGTAGAATTTGAGCTGAGTCTTACAAGAAGCCAGGGATTGTAAGAGGGAGAGGAAAGAACATTTCAGATTTGACAAACAAACAGTGCAGTGGTATAAAGAGAACAAAGAAATGATGTGTGTGAATAACAGCAGGTAGGCTCCAAGGCCAAACTTGCCTGTTACTCCAGTTACCTTTAGATTTCCTACTTTAGCATTTCAGTCCCTTACAATGAATGTGACATCGTGTGTGTATGTGTGTGTGTGTGTGTGTGTGTTATTTCTAGAGATATTGTAAGTCTTCATAGAATTGAGCAGCTTCGGCCTCTTCAGAATCAGTGATTGGAACATAGACTTATATTACTATGATATTGAACTTGTATTTGAATAGATATCATTTGGTTTTTTTGGATATTATACACTTACTGCTTTTCACACCTTTTACTGACTATGAGAACTATTCTATCTTTTCTAACAGTAGTAGTTTCTTGCCTAATGTAATATATGTAATGATCACCTGAATTAAATTCACCCATTTCTATCCATTTAAATATTAAATACACTGACACTCAAGAGAGTGATGTTTACTCTTTCTGTCTCCTGTTTGTCTATATCCAACTTACCTTGGTTCATTGACCTTACATTTCAGGTTCATATGTAATAGTGATTTTTGCAACATTAGATTTTCCTTTTGTTACTAGACACATCTAAAACTGAACTTCCTTTTGGCTTTGGCACAGCTGCTTCATTCTTCCTGGAGCTACTTTGTAGTGGTCGTCTGCTCTTCCCCAGTAATGTGTTAGACATCTTCCAACTTGACCTGCTCATCTTATGATTGTATTTTTTTTTTATCATTTTAATATTGTCCATGGGGTTTTCTTGGTAAAAGTACTAGAGTGGTTCACCATTTCATTCTTCAGTGGATCACCTTTTTCAGAACTCTCCACTTTGACCTGTCCATCTTGGATAAGCCTGCACAGCATAGTTCAGTTTTATTGAGCTACACAAGCCTCACCACCACAACAAGGCAGTGATAAGGAGGGGCATCATACCTTAGGATAAGGGAAATCAAGAGTTTCTCAAGACAACTAACATCTAGAAATATAGGAAAGCACTCAATGAAAGAGGAAATTTTTAGGTAAATGGAAAAAAATGACCACGGGGAGGGAAAAAATTAATAGTGAATTGCACAGTCAGGAAGGGGCATTGTCCTGATCACCTGCAGGAATGGTATTTCTAAGAGTGAGGCGTGAAAGAGAAAGGGATCCAGGGGGCAGGACTTACAAAACACTAATATGGAAACTATTTAGAAGAACAAATCCAAAGTAGCCACCTTGGAATCTTTAATTCCAGGAGGAATAGAGGAACAAAAGAAGTGCTAATAAGTATAAGGGCCATGAATCAAAGGGAAAAAAATCAAAAATAAATGGGGAAGATGAGTAGTAAGAATGAGGGAAGGAAAGAGGGATGGTTTTGAGGTGAATGTGATGAATTCTACAGTGGACATATTGAGTTTCAGGCACATATAAAGACATCGAACTTGAAATAGCCTGGCAATTGGTGATGTGGCAGTGGAACTCAGGAGAGAGACTAGTGCTAGATAAATGGATCTGTGAATTGTTTGTATTTGGATTATAATTGAACCAATGAGAGCTGATGAGATTGTCAAGTGAGATAGTATACAGAGAAAAAGTAAGAGAGCCCAGGACAGAGCTTTGGGTTGACATGGATAGAGATTCAGCAAAGGACACTAAGAAGCAAGAGGAGAACAAGGGAGCAGAATCAGAAAAACCCAGAGAGGAAGGAGTATCTAAAAATTGGTCAGCAGTGTTGAATGTTGCAGAGAAGGCAAGAAGCATAAAGAATGAGAAAAGGTCATTAGATCTGATGGTTAAAAAGAGCATCGGTAATTTTGGAGGGGCATTTTCAGTTGGAGAATGAGATCTTACTGAGTTGGATCTGTCCTTGTGAAATGTCCACTTAGAAGGCTGTTGCGAAAGCCCAGGCAAGAGGTGACACAAAGTGTTTAATTTAGACTCTTTAGAAGAAAATGAGAGGTAGGAAAGTAGAGACACCTCTAATCAATAACTTTTTCAAAGGAATTTTTCTTTTTTTAATATACATTTTATTTTTCCCCCAATTACATATTAAAACAATTTTTTAACATTTTCTAAAATTGTTCTGAGTTCCAAATTCTGTCTGTCCCTCCTTCCCAAGGAGAGATATAGAATGATAGGCAATGGATATGGTAATCTTTTCAGGATTTTTTAAAAAATTAAACTCAGCATTTATTCAACAGCCCCTGTATGCATGACTGTCTTAGTTCCTATGATTAGAGAGATGAAAACTGGCATAGTCCCTGTTTTTTCTTCTGTATCTTAGCATTTTCCCTCACTTAATAGTATCTTACTTTTTTCAATTACATGCACAGATAGTTTTCAACATTCACTTTTATATGATTTTGAGTTTCAATTTTTTTCTCCCTCTTACCGTTCCCCCACCCCACAACAGCAAGTAATCTGGTATAGGCCATACATGTTCAATCATATTAAATATATTCTAACATTAATCATGTTGTTGAAGAATCAGCACAAAAGGGAAAAACCAGAAAGAAAAACAAAAAAAGAGAAAATAATAAGCTTCAATTTGTATTTAGACTCAGTTCTTTCTCTGGATGTGGATAGCATTTTCCATCATGAGTCTTTCGGAGCTGTCTTAGATCTTTGTATTATTGAAAAGAGCTAAGTCTGTCAAAGTTGGTCATCACACAATGTTGCTATTACTATGTACAATGTTCTGGTTCTACTCACTTCACTCAGCATCAGTTCACAATAGTTTTTCCAGATTTTTCTGAAATCGGGCTGCTCATCATTTTTATAGTATTTCTATAGCATTCCATTACATTCATAAACCACAACTTGTTCAGCCATTCCCCAGTTGATGAGCATCCCCTCAAATTCCAGTTCTTGCCCACCACATAAAGCAGTGCTATAAATATTTTTATATATGCAGATCATTTTCCCTTTTTTATGATGTCTGTGGGATACACACCTAGTGGTGGTATTGCTGGATCAAAGATAATGCATACTTTGATTGCCCTTTTGATATAGTTCCAAATTGCTCTCCAGAATGGTTGGATCACAACTCTATCAACAGTGTGTTCCAGTTTTCCCACATCTTCTCCAACATTTATCATTTTCGTAAAAAATTTTTTAAGAATGTAGGAGACTTAGGAGTGTTTGTAGACACCTAGAAAAGGACCAGTAGATAAAGGGATATTGAAGATGAAGACGTGATAGGGATGCTAGTGAATCTATCGACTAGAAATGATGTAAAGGGATGGAATTGAGTTTACATGTGGAGTGATTTCCTTTGACAGATGGAACACAGTCGTCTTCATCAGAGATGATTAAGGAGGGAAGAGAGTTATCAGAGGGATGTGAGGTGATGAAGAGGGGAGAAGAAGGATTTCTTGGTTAATTGGCTCAGGTTTTTTTAAGTGAAATCTGAGGCAAGATCTCAGGTGAGAGGGTGGGATGATGAGTAGTTGTGAGAAATGTGAGAAGATGAGGTTTGGAACAGTCACTGTGTGGAGTGGAATAGAAATCACTTAGGGCTAGGTAGTAGTATTGCCTTGCCTTCAGTAAGGTCCCAGTTGAAATTTGCTGGCATAAAATTTTGGTGGACTCCTCATCTCCTGCCTCTCTCTCATTCTGCCATATCCTGTCAGTGGGCATGTCCTGTCGTTTCTACCTTTGTAACATCGCTTGTGTATTTCCTTTTCTTCTCAGACACTGCTGCCACTTTGGTGCAGTCCTGTATCACCTCACGCCTAGACTGTTTCATTAGCGTGCCAGTTGGTCTCCCTGCCTGTGTCTCTACCTACTGTAATCCATCCGTCTGTTAGCTGTCAAATTGATTTTCCTAAAACATAGCTCTGACTATGTCACAACCCTCCCTCACCCCATCGAGTTAACTCCAGTGGCTCTCTATTACCTCCATAATCAAATATAAAATTCTTGTTTGACTTTTAATGTCCTTTATAACCTGTCTGTCCCCTTCCTATCTTTCTAGTCTTACACCTTCCACTCCTTCATATATTTTTGAGTCTAGTGATACTGGCCTCCTCGATGTTCTTTGAACATGGCACTCCATCTCTACTCTGAACCTTTTCATTGTCTGTCCCTTATGCCTGGAATGCCTCTATCTCCTTCCTCATCTCTTCCTCATTACTATCCTGGCTTCAGATCTCAGCTTAAGTTCCATCTTCTACAAAAGGCTTTTATAGGCTTCTTTAATCTCAGTGCCATCCCTCTGAGACTGTTCTAAATTTATCCTATTTATATCTTTTTTTGTACAGAGTTGTTTATAGTTGTCTCTCCTGTTGGACTGTGAGCTGCTTGAGAGCAGAGGCTGGTTTTTTGTCATTTCTTTGTATCCTTAGCACTTAGTATCTGGCACATCATAGGTGCTTATTAGTGCTAGCTGACTGATTCAGCATGATTTTATAATTTCTTAGTTTTGTTCAGCAGCACATGAGTAGGATCAAAGGAATTGAATGGTGAAAATAATCCAGGGTTGTGGTTTAACAAGGTTTGGTTGGTGTTTGGACAAGGGAACAAAGGATTCGATAGTATAGGCTAATGCTGGCTGAAACTGGCTCACCAAGCAGTTGGGATTCAAAAGGGCAGACAGTGTATCCAGCAGAGGGGTGAAGGTCTGGGGTAATATAGGTTCTTAACCTGGGGTCCTCTGCACCCAGAGTCTGTGGATAGATTTCAGGAGATTCATGAACTTCAATAGAGAAAAAAAAAGATTACATCTTTATTTTCATTAACCTTTGGTTTCCTTTTTAATCCTACATATTTATGTATTTTTTAAAGGCATTCTTCTAAGAAAAAGTCCATAAGCTTTATCAGAGTGCTGAACAGACACAAAAATAGTAAGGACCCTTGGTAAAAAAGGTTTGGAGATCATAAGGACAAAGAATAGGTTCAGAAGGAGGAAAGCATAGGGAGAGATGGGAAGATAAAACATTGTGATTTTGTAGTTTCCAGGTTTCTTGAGCACAGAAGTGGAACACTTGAAGTCTTGTCAAGATCAAGGATGTGACCATCTCTGTGTGTGGCTAAGGTGGTGGATCACTGGTGTTGAATAGATTGAGGAACTAAGAAGTTGGGATATATGAAAAAAACAACATGTATTTTGAATGCCCATAGAATGAGGGCAGAAATTGAAGTGATATGGAAATTGTGAACCAGAGACAACTCATTGGGGAAGGAAGGAAGACCTGGAGAGGTGGGGACTCAATAAGAAATGGTTGATAGAATCTGGATTCTATGATAAATTTGAATTGCATGAATTTCAGAGAAAGAAAGATTGCTAAGTGTTGGTAATAGAGGGAGGGAGAATCTGAAAATATCTGTGGGGAGCAAGGAAAATAGTGATTTATTCACCCTAACCAGTGAGTTTGAAGTACAAATCAAAATACAGCCAAAGTATAGGGAAAAGCTATCCAGGGATGCAGTTACTATACTAAGGGAACTGGGTCTCAACAAATGCCAGAAGATAGAAGGAGCAAGAGAAGAACGATTGTTAGTTAAGAAGTTTGTTAATTATAGAGTCCCAGAAGGCACAATTGAAGCAGCAGGCAGATCTAGAGAGACTGGGGTAGATAGGAATGTAGGAGTAGACATCTGATTTTAAGGGGAAGATTCTGTTCTTTGGCAGTCAGGGATTCAGTATTATAGAAATGAGGAGAGTAAAAAGGAGTGGTGCCCATAGGATCCCAGTGGCAAGTGAAGGGGACTGATGATGAAGGGAAGTCTTTAGATGGTTCACAGTTGATCTTCCTGGTTTCAGCATAGCTCATGTCAGTTGCCTGTCCTGCCTTGTTGCTGTGTCCTAGAAGAGGTCTTCTGGAAATCCATCTTATGGTAGGCACGAACAGGAGCCTGTTGTCTCCTGGGGCAGCTTGAAGTATGCCTAATGATACTACGAACTTCAAGCGGTCTGCAGGCCTGCCAAAGAGATAAGAGGTGGTTCCCCCCACTTTGATTGTGAACTCATTGAAGATACAGCTTATTACTTAATTTTTACAAATATCTCCAGTATGTACATTATACTTAAAGATTATTGAATTGAATTTGGTTGAATTATCAACAAATCAAGTCAGCAAGAATTTATTAAGTACTTACTACTTATTCCCAGTTACTGTGCTAAAAAGAAGATAGTCATGCAGTGTGGCTAGTGGTTTCTGAGGAGATGACTCTTGTTCCTCTTAGGCAGTCAGTGAATTAGGATCCCCAAGAAGTATTTTTGCTACTTATTATGTATCATTTAGCTGAAGGATTAAGCATGAAAAAAACTCTGTAAACCTATGTTCATTATAAAATCCATCTAACTGAAAAATTAATTCTAGTCAGTTTTCATTTTGATATAATTGCATTTCACATATCTCTCCCATATAAATGTTCAGAAGCAATAGTTATTCTTCTTCTCTGATGTTGTTTACACCGAGGTTTTTAACTAGATGCCTGTTTCTATTTTACATGTATCTGTTTTTGAGTTGTGGGTGGAAGGAGTCCTACTTTTCTATAAAGTTTACCAAATTATTTTAGGCTGGGGCTAGGATCAAAGGTACTTTGTAAGTATAAGATATTATCATTTTTATTATTTTAATCTCTTGCAAATTGACTTGAGGGGGAAGGGAATGTGTGTTGATTTTAGAGGCTTAAATGGTTAAATTAATGACTTAATAACTTATGATTTAATCTTTAAGTTGTTGAAACCTTTCAAGGTAGAATTTAAGTGAGTGGAAGGCCAAAGAATATAAAAATAGGTGTCTATACAAGCTTACTCAAAGTTATTCAGGCTTATGATTCACACTGTCTGGATCTTCCATGTACCTTAAAGGTATAAAAAACTTTTTCTGCTCCAACTTTATAAAAAATTGAGGATCATACCAGATCACTTCTTTTTTTGGACTACCTGGGGGTAGAGGAGGATAAACATTCTCTACCCTGTAACTTAAATATATAACAGAGAAAAAAATGAAACAAAGATGTCTCAGGAATATATTAGAAATATTGCAAAATCTCCCCCCATGAATAGTTTCCACATTGTTGCTTAATGATAGGTTGACAAAGACCCTGAGGGCTCAAACCAGTCCAAAGATGCTGAGTTCTCTAGGTTGTAAAAGATCATCTCTTTTTGAAAGGGAAATACAAATGGCATTCTTTGATATTTCTGATTTACCTTCCCCAGTGGCCCTTTTTCTTCACAAGTAGAAGGAGATATTTTAAAATGTTGACTTTTCAGACAGTGAGTGGCTTACTAAATTTTACAGTTTTTGAGAGGGTTCTTTTCTTTAACTTCTTATTAAGGGTATAGTGACTGAATGTTCACTTTCAGAGAATTTTTAGTACTTTACAGGGGCTGTATTTTGTAAAATTCAAAATTATAGGAAACATTAATGCATGTGGATTTATTATAGAGAAGCCCACCTGAATTGATTGTATTATAGAAAAAAAATTTAAATACCATTTTATTACTTTAAAAACATTTTAAAAGAACAACTAGAAAATTATAAAACAAATATCATTTTCATTAAGCAAAGAAGACCTAAAATGGGGCTTGTAAATGAAACTATAAATCTACAAATAGCTTATTCCTTTTAATATATATTAAATTTTAAATGATCCTGGTTTCCCCTGTTTATTTTTTAAATGTTCTATTCATGGTCTCTTATCTCTCCTCTTATTTTTTTGTCTCCTTTACCCTTCTGCTGCTATAAAATTTTTCTTGTAACAAATATATAGGCAAACAAAACCAATTTATGTTATAATATTCATGTCTGAAAACATGTGTCCATTACCTCTCCCACAAGTGTTTTTATCTACAGTCATCTAGAGTCATGTTTGGTCATTGTGTGGATCATAATTTTTATGTCTCAAAGCTGTCTTTTTTTAGTGTTGTGGTCATTTCATAAAAATCCCTCTTGGTTCTGCTCACTTTACCCAGATCATTCCAGGTTTCTCTGAATCCAGCCCTTTCGTCATTTTCTTAGGGTGCAGTAATATTCCAGCACATTCATATACCATAACTTGTTTATCCATTTCCTAGTTGGTAACCACCTACTTTGCAGGCCTTTGTACCACAGAAAGTGCTTCTATACATTTTTTGTGCATATGCACCCTTTGGAAGGAGTGTGCCTAGAAGTATCACTAAGTCAAAGGGTATGTAGTAACTTTGGGATATAGTTTCAGTTTGCTTTCCACAATGATTGGACCCTTTCACAGCTTTACCAGAGTTAATGTTAGTATGGTCTTTCTCCAACAATTGTCATTTCCCTCATTTGTCATCTTTGACAATCTGACAAGTGAGTGAAAGGTAGAACCTCGTAGTTGTTTTAACTTGCATTTCTTTTATTAATGATTTGAAGCATTTTTTCATACTTTTGTGGATAGCTCTCATTTCTTCATTTGAGAACTGACTTCATATGTTTTAGCTCCAAACGTTCGTATAGACTATTTGTGCCCAGCTCAGGGTACAGCCTTCGGAGCTCATCTTGATCTGATCTGCCACAGTTGGACACACTGTAACTTGATCCTGACAAAATGATGTCATTTTGGTCCTCCTCGAGCATGGGGAATGATTTTTATACTTAGGTATTTGTGTCAGTTGCCTTTATCAAAGGCTAACTGTATGCCAACACTTTGCTAAGTACTGGGGATACCAAGGAAGACAAAATAATCCCTACTTTCAAGGACCTGACATTCTAATAAAGGAGACCGATAAGAAAATAGTTTGGTGTATACAAAGTACATAGAAGGTCACCTCAAAGGTAAAGCTAGAGTGACAGAAACAGACCTCTTGCAGGTTGAGTTTGAGCTAAGTTTTTAAGGGAGCTGGGGAAACTAAGGTGGAGGAGATGAGGGAGAGTATTCCAGGTATGTGAATAACCAGTGCAGGGGCATGGAGACAAGAGTACTACATATGGGGAGCAGCAAATAGGCCAATATGGCTATTATTGTATGGAGAATAGAGTTTTTAGAGGGGGCTGTTTTTGCTTTCTTTGGCATCCCTAGCATTTAGCATAGTATCTGGTACATGGTAAGTGCTTAATAAATGCTTGTAGATTGATTCATTGGATCTTATGGACCTGTTCTGTTCCATTGTTCAATTTTTCCATTTTTTTAAACCAGTATCAAATTTCTTTGATGATTACAGCTATGTGGTATAGTAGGAAATCTACTTTCATCTAGTTCTCTGAAGTAATCCTATGGCATGAACTCTCTAAATTAACTTGGGTAATATTGGTATAGTTTTTATACCATGGCATAAAAATGAGTCATTAATCCCTCTCCACTTACCTTCCAAGAAGCAAGAGGCCAGTATTTGACCCCACCCTCTACCTCAATCCCTGACTTCTTTCTCAGATTCCTGGTTGCCCACTGTTGCTTCAGACCTCTACTAGTCCCTTTCTGCTTCTCTTTGCACAGTTTTCAGTCTGGAGCTTGTTACATCCTCTGCTATGGCTTTAACAGCCTGCAGTAGAATATGAGAGATCATTTTGGTCTCAGGCCTCTTACACTGCCCTCCTAAGGCTAGTATTAAGGTGCTGAATTTGCCCTGTCTTCTACTCTGACTCCCAGCTGCTCTCAGGTATACAACCATGCCCCTTTTCCCTGTGTAGTGACCTCTCTGGAGGGCAGTTCTGTCTCTGCTCATGTTCTGACAAGCCAAGGCCAGGATCCGGCTCCAGACCCACAATTATTAAAACTGATGCTTCCTTGTGATGCCCATGTTTAGCGTACTGATGACTTTAGAGCCATTCATAGGAGTTTATATTCTTTTCCTTCCCCACATCTGCCAGTTTATGGCTCCTATATTTGGAACTAGTTTCCCCAGAATGACCCTCTCCTTGCCTCAGCTGCTTCTGTATTTACCTGATCTGACTTTGGCTTCTCTTGTTGAGTCCCTCCACCTTGCCCTCACCTCCTTCTGGCCATCTTTCTGTGCAGTTCTGGACTGGATTGGCTTCCAGTTCTTTTCAAATTTCTTTGCCATTGATTTTTCTTGAGCTGTTTTCAGTTTATGTGGGAGAGCTGGGCTTCTCTGTGATTTTATATGATGCCATCTTAACTTTTGAATTTTATTTTGTTACTTTTGAATACATATAGATTAAGCCAAATATGTATTATCTTGTGATGTTATAGGATCATAGATTTAGAGCTTGTCCAGAATCCCTTAGCTAGTAAGGGTTTGTGAGAAGATTTGATCCCAAGTCTTCGTAAATTGAGTCCCAGAGTTGTGTCCAGTCTCTTTTGGGCCTGTTTTAATGAGTAGATACAAATAATTTGTAATTGGTATCTTAATTGCTTGGGATCCTACTAAATCACTTGGAAATTTTGCTGTCTTAAGTAGTTTACACTTTCAGCCTTTAGTACTTATTGGCACACCGTTCATAGATAGCAGGAAAAAAACTCCTATTTGTCATGCGATCATAAATGTTAAATTAGTGAGATTTTACTATTTAATATTGACTTATAGCAATGATAGAGAAGCCAATGTTTAATTCCTTTCAGCAAATGTTTATTAAATGCTTACTGTATACAAGGCACTACGCAAGACACTAGGAAGAAAAGCAAACAATGGCTTCTGCCCTTAAAGAACATACATTTACTAAGGGGAGGTTCCAGGAGAGTGGTACATGAGTAAATGTAGGGTTATTGAGGAGGGGCAGAGTACTATATAGCATAGGAGGATCAGAAGGAGGCTTCTCAAAGAATGAGGCTCTTGGGCTGAATGTTTTTAAAAATTAAGGATTCTCAGAGGCATAGGAGAGAAGTGTATTCCAAGGATAGGCCTTGGGAAGGCACAAAGCCTAGAAATAGAATGCTTTTAAGTTTGAGAGCTTCTCTTTTTCCTTCCTACTCGAAAACTCCATTTCTGCTCACACATTTAAGTACTAATAGTTTGCTTATCCTTTTTTTAAAATATGTTATGGGAAAATACATAGGGCTATAGCTTCCATGTTAAAGATGAAACAGATGGTATAGTTGATGATAAGATTACATAGCCAGACTTCTAGGTCACATAAGCAACAAGATGATATTTTATATAGATATAGATATTTTATTATATTATATAGATATATATTATATATATTATATAGATATATATTACATATATTATATAGATATAGAATAGATATTTTCTCTGTTCCCCATGACCTCTCAAATCTCTCCAAAACAGAAATGATTCACCAAAGATAAAACAACTTCAGCTCTTTCCATAACCTAGAACACCTAGAATCCAAAAGAAGGTAAAAAAAATTAACCCCCAAGAACTGACTCTCACTGACCGTGAGTTCACTCAGCATTCCTCCTCCATCTTAATAAAGACACTAGTAAACTCAAGCTTACATCAGAACTCACCCTTAAACCCCAGCCTCCCTCTTTCTTTCCAGTGCCTTGGAGACCCCAGTCCTAGACTGCAGGAGTTTGCTCAGGCCTCAGCAGCTTAGCCACAGCCCTTGAGAATCAAAAGTCTGCCAGGGGCAACAGCCAGAAGCACCAATGCTACATAGCCCTGAACTGCAGGTCCTAGGGAAATCGCAGGGTCTGAACTGCCAGTGTTAAGTCAGAGAACTGAGGAATACAGGGAGTGGGACAGATCACCAGGACCAGATGCAGTGCAGTGCTCCACAAAGCCAGAGGGAAGGAGCACAGCATCCATCTGAGGTCACTTCTGATCATTCAAAAGTCATTTGGGGCAGAGACAGAGTAGTGAACTCTGAATATCCCAGGGTGAGAGGAGGCTGAGATGCTTTGAGATCTAGTCCCCAAGGAAAACACATTCAGAGGAAAAGAAATCAGAAACTGAAAGATAAGAAAAATAAAGGGGAAAAGACTGAAAGTACCAAAAATTTCAGAAAGATGAAATCTCAAAGACCTTGAACAGATAAATCAATAAAAATAATAGTAGAACAGAAGGAAATATGGTCTCCAGATAATAGTAAATGACTTTAGGTATCTATGAGTAAATACTGCAAAATAAAAGAAAATGATGCAATACATGAAGAGACAGAAGACCCTGTGGAATTTGAGGAGAACATGGAACTACAACATGCTATCCCTAAGTGATTTCAAAGAGAAATGAGAATTATGAGAGCAGAATTTATATCCTGCACCAAAAAAGATAATGAGCAGAATGGAAAAACTTCAGTCTGCAATGGCCAGCCTCACCAAAGAACAAGAGAGAGAACAGTAGGTTGGGAATTCAAAAATACAGAAGAGCAACCTTGAATAAGAGAAGCAAAAACCAAGAACATTAAAAGAAAATATGTTCCCTGTGCAAACCAAACATAGTGAACTTAAAATGAGGAGGAAATAGAGGCAGCCTAAGGCTCAGGGGTCTCCGAGAAGAATAAAATGGGGGGAAAAAAAACATTAAACAAACAAAAAAGAACCTTAGCACCATAGTGAAGGAAGTCATAGAAAGGAACTGCCCAGAACTTTTGAACACAGTAAATGAAATTCCAATTGAAAAAATTCATAGATCACTTCCAGAAAAAAAAAAAAAACTTAAGGCTACAAACTCCAAGACACATAGTGGTTAAATTTAACAATTCAATTAAAACACAAGTTGTTAAACTTATCAGGAGACCTTCAAATACAAAGAAATGAACACTGGAATAACACACCCACTAAAAACAAGAGGAGGGAATGGAATATAATGTGTTATGAAGTACAAGGGAGTTCAGGATACAGTCCGCAGTGACCTGTCCTGCAAGTCTAAGCTTAACCTTACAGGATAAAAGATAGAAAATCTTTACTAAAGAAAAGTTTGAAACCTTTTTAGAAAGAAAACCAGAACTTGAAACTTAAACTCTCCAAACAACAGAAATGTAGGGAGAGTAGTAAATAAATATAACAGGAAGGACAGCAACAGAATGAAGACATATGGAACAGTAAGAGACTTCATTCTCAGTGTACCCAATGGGGTGAAGATATAAATCTAGTAGAGGTAACAGTGAAAAAACAGGAAGGTGGTATTATTATTGTACAGAACCTAGCAATACCCTGCCTGCAGGTGAATGCTTGTTTTGTGGAACTACATCACAGCATGGGAGGGTACACAAAAGGGAGGGAGGAAGTAGGAGGATAAAGAGGAGTGACTGATGTGCCAGTGAAGGGCCAGCAATGAGAGGAAGGTAACTTCTGCGGTCTCAAAGAAGAGCCTACGGTGGGGGGAATGAGTGAGGAGGCAGAGGTGAGGGAGAGATGAAAGAAGAAGGCCTTACTTTAGAGGTGGACAGGGGTTCCACTGATGAATGGTCCTGTAAGTGAAGGGAAATGAAGACCTTACACTAAATGAGGCCTGGGGGATTTGGTGTGTAAAAAGTCTGCTTGGCATAGGAAAAGGTGAAACTGGAACTCCTGGGGCCAACTGGCACCTGGAGGAGTGGGAGAGCATGAATACAGGGAAGAGATACCCAGGCAAATGTAGAAAAAAGGTCAACAAAAGTTATAGATCATTGGTAGGCTATATAATCAGTGACACTGGGGAGGGGCCCTACCATGGGGCAATAGCCTCTCTGACACTTGCAATACTTGGCATTTTTCTGAGAGTGAGGCACAGTGGAAAAGGAGAATCCATGGAGTTAAGCCCTACAAGGCAATGGCAGAGAGGGTTTAGGGGCGAGAGAATGAATACCTTGGAAGCTTTGATTGTATGGAGAATACAGAGAAAAAGAGACAAACCAGATAATTATAGGGATCAAGAATCAGAGTAAACAGAAAGGGAAGATAATGAATTGAGAGAAATCTTTATGGAAAGGGGTGCTAAAAAATAAAATGTAAAAAGCTGACTGGAGGACTAGCTGAAGGGGAAGAGAAGAACGAAAAAACAGGAGGAAGAAATCCATAACCAGGTCAGCAAGAGAGAAGAACTAATGAGAAAAACCCTAAAGGGGAAAGGAGCAACAAGCAAGAAGGGGTGACTAGGGAGAAGGGGAAGAGAGCCAGTAGGAACAGAGACAGCTTTAAAAAAATCAAAATAACAACCAAAAAAAGATTACATAGCAATTTTAGCTAAAGACATTTTAAAAATATTTTTGCTAAACTTACAGAGCTTGGGTAGCCTTTTTTGTGTCGTGGACTCCTCTGGCAGTCTGGTCAATCCTGTGATGCCTTTCTCAGAATGTTTAAAATGAATAAAATAAAATACATGAAATTATAAAGGAGAATACTTGAAATAGTTTTCAAACTATTTTTTTTAAAGTTCACAGACTCCCGATTAACAATCTGATTAAGAGGAACGAAATATTGGTTTAGGAGACAGAAAGTATGTTATTGCTTTAATTTTCCTTCCCTCTTCTCTTTTGCACAGCTTAAGTGAGAGATTGCTTGAATTTTTTGTTTCTTTTTCTTTTGCAGGGTGGGGTGGGGTTGAGGTGGTTTGGGGTTCCTTTATAGCTAAATGCTTCAGGAAAAACACTGGTCCTGTACTTAGAATTATCACCACTTCATTTCTGCAGGTTTTTCATATCCTGCTTATTCCAGAGTATTTGGTAAACAAGATTGGATATCATTTTACATAATTGCCCCTTTCACTGTGTCATTATGTAACCAATAAAATACAAACTTCTGATTGCAAATTTAAGATTTTTCAATCAGCTGGCAGACGATGTCAGTTTAGAAGTGGGGAAACGTAACCCCTTCCCCAATACTGGAGCTCTGGCTGCCAAAATGGTCGTTTTGAATTACATTTTCTTTACCAAGTCTTACTCACCAGATGAAAAAAAGAAAGATCTATATGAAGGAAAATAAGGAAGAAAGCAAGAAGTCTGTGTTATGGGTACATAGAAAGTCCTGTTGATTACATCACTATATTCATGGAATTTAAAAGTCTTATGTATAGAAAATGATTTTTTTTGTGGACTTATAATCAATGACCACTCTTATTACCTTTTGTTATGACTTATTTTGCTACTTTTTATAAGGGACATGAAAGACTGAAGTGGAATTTAATTTTAGTTCATTCCTAGGTTACAGTTAGAGAGGAAAGAGTATAGTAATTTGGTATAAGTAAAATGTTTGAATAGGTTAAGTACTGTATTTCTATTAAATGATCTATAGATGTATAATACGTTATAGTTTTCAAAGGATCAAAAATTAATGGAACACAGTTTTCATTAGCTTTGCAAGAAAGAAATAATCTTCTCTGAATGTCCTTCTATAAATCCCATTGCAAACTGGTGTCTGCACAGAACAGAATGGTGGTGCCTAATCCTCTTCCTTTCATGGCTTAGTCTGTACAAAGAGCAGAGCTAGAAATTGGATCTTTTGACATCAGTTTCTAAGCAACAGATTTTGGATGCTTTTGGTTAACATCTTAATATATTTTGTAGCTTGGTTTATTGAGATTGTGAATCTTTTGACCATGGTGTATTGACTCTAGGGATCTAGTACATTTGTATCTTTAATACTGTTAATTAGCTGCCATCATATGTCTATATGTGCACATAGATACGCAACGTTTTTCTAAAAATTTACACTGTAGTTTGTGGTCCTCAGCTGATTAATTCCCAAAGGAGGACACAGTAGCATAGGTCTTTGACAAAATGTAAAAGCAGAAAAAGTACTTAGCGTTTTGTTGCTATTAGAAAAGTTCTAAGTTGAGTAAAGCTTATGTTATTTAATCCTATTGAATTCAGTTCAACAAGCATTTGATAAGTACCTACTAGTTATGGAACACATTACTAGGTAGTGATGGAAATACAAAGTTTAGAATAGAATTTGAGGACACATGTCTCTACCCCAGTTGAACTTATACTTTAGTAGGATCACAAAATACCTGTACTTTATTTTTTGGGCAAAATACCTGTACTTTATTTTTTGGGCCAGACTTGTGATTTCATCTATTTAAGGAGTTGCTGATGAGAAAACTGCCTCTTCTGATGCAGAACAACACCCACTCTAAAATTTATAGCCTTAAAGAGTTGCCTGAGACACTGAGAAGTTAAATGATTTATTCAAGGCTACATAGGCATTATGTTTCAGAAGCAGGAATTAACACAATAGGTTGGCCTGACTTTAAGGTTGGGTCCCAAACCATGTAAGTATCTATACAAATAGATATAACGTACAATAATACAAAATAAGCACCAGTGTTTTCTATTAACAAGGATGGTGTCATGGAAGGTGTCAAGTGAAATTTGAGTGGATTTGAGAGGAATTCAATATACAGGGTGATTGAGAATATTATAGGCATAAGGAATAGCATGAACAGAGACAGAAACGCTGAAGACTTTCCAAAATTATTTTCCTTTCCATGGATGGATGCTTCAATATATAACAAGAAACTCAAGTCTTTCTTGACTTTCCCAAGTCAAGGTACAGTCTCAGAGAAGCATAGGGAGCACAAGGCTCTGAGGGGATATGTTTCTTCTCCCACTATAAGAATATGAGCAATTTATTGTCATCTCATTCCTTCAAATTGATTAAGTATTTTAACTTAATTTCTCTTGACTCTAAAAGACTATGATTAATGATAGTTGGAGGATAATTAATACTGCTTAAAAGAGGTGAGTTTTTTTACATTTCCATTTCAGTGCTTCTGTTTAGCTCTAGTCTATTCATCAGGAATGCTTGAAAGTTCTCTGTTTCATTAAAGGTCCGTTCCTTTGAAAGATTTTACTCAATTTTCCAGTTAAGTTATTTTTGATTATAGGCCTTGATCTTTTGGGAATATTATATTCCATGCTCTTCTCTCCTTCATAGGTGTAGCAGACATATCTTGCATAAACTTTACTGTCGTTCCTTTGTACTCAAACTCTTTCTTTTTGGCTACCTGCATTCTTTTTTCTTGACCCAGAAGCTCTGGATTTTGGATATGGCATTCCTTGGAATTTTTAGTCCAGTCTTTCTTTTAGGAAATGGCCAGCATATTTTTCTGCTTGCCTTCAAGTTCTCATATGTCTGGTCAGTTGTTATTCATAATTTCCTGGAATGTAGTGTCCTTTTTGAGGTTTTTTTTTTAATTTTGGTTTTCAGGGAGTTTTATGATTCTTAGATTATCTCTCTTTAGCTTGTGTTCCAGGTCACTTGGTAATCTATTTGGTAAGCTGATAATTGCTACCATTGTTGTGTATATATTTCTTTGCAAACAAACTCTTGATTTACATTAGAGTACCAGTTGCTTTTTGACATTAATTTTGTAGTGAATTCAGAGTCATCATATCCCTGCCATACCCTATCCTGCTCACTTTGGGTCCTGTAATTCTTTCAAGTTCCCTAAAGAGCAAGAGAATTAAAATTGATTTACCCAGAAAATATGAAGAAGTTAGCAAAATATGGAGAAGATAATCCACTTAGATACACATTTGTTGAAGGTTTGATTTCTGTAATTTTAAAGAACTTTGGAGGTCATCTAGTGAAACTTATTTTTAAATGAATTTGTATTATATAAATCATAACTTTATTTGAGAAATAATATATATGACACATTCAGTTTGGCAAACCTATACTTGCATTTTTATTATCTTTATTAATTTGTTACCACTAAAGAAGATATATTTGTTATGTAAGAAATGTATTGAGAAAGCACTCTTGTAATATATAATGCCATGGACCCCATCAGCCAATATTCATTAGAAAAATTGGCCTGTAGTTTTCTTTCTTTGTTTTTGCTCTTCCTGTTTTAGGTATCAACATCTTATTTGTGTCATAAAAGGAATTTGATAGAATTCCTTCTTTGCCTCTTTGTCCAAATAGTTTATATAGTATTGGAATTAATTGTTCTTTAAATATTTAGTAGAATTCACATATGAATTCATTGGACCCCAGGCATTTCTTCTTAGGGAGTTCACTGATGACTTGTTCAATTTCTTTTTCTAAGATAGTGTTATTTAAGAATCCTATTTCCTATTCTGTTAATCTGGGCAATTCATATTTTTGTAACTGTCTATTCATTTCACTTAGATTATCAGATTTACTGCCATATAATTGAGCAATATAACTCGTAATAATTGCTTTAATTTCATTTTCATTGGTGATGCATTCACCCTTTTCATTTTCAATGTTAGTAAGTTGGTTTTCTTTTTTTAAAAAAATCAAACTAACCAATGGTTTGTCTCTCTTATTGTGTTTTTTTCATAAAACCAACTCCCTGTATTATTAATTTGTCTAATAATTCTTAAATTATCTCTCCTTGATCTATTTTCCAATATTTCTTTTAGGAAATGGCCAACATATTTTTCTGCTTGCCTTCAAGTTCTTATATGTCTGATCAGTTGTTATTCATAATTTCCTGGAATATAGTGTTTTTTTTGGGGTTTTTTTTTAATTGGGGTTTTCAGGGAGTTTATGATTCTTAGATTATCTCTCTTTAGTTTGTTTTCCAGGTCAGTTGGTAATCTAGAAAAGAAATATTTCCCAATCAGATATTACGCATTTTCTTTTATTTTTTTCATTCTTTTGACTTTGTTTTATTATTTCATCATGTTTCATAGAGTCATTGCTTTCCAGCTGCTCTATTCTAATTTTTAAGGAATCATTTTCTTCAGTGAGCCTTTCTCCTTCTTTTTCCATTTTGTCATTTCTGCTTTTTAAGGAATTTTTTTCTTCAGTTAATTTTTGTATTTCTTTTTCTGCTCAGTGAATTATGTTTAAGGATTTTTTCTGATCAGTGAATTTTTGTGCCTTTTTTTGCTACTTAACCAATTCTGTTTTTTATTTAAGATGTTGTTTTCTTCAGCATTTTTTTGTTCCTGTTTTACCAAGCTGTTGACTTTCTTTTCATAGTTTTCTTGCATCACTCTTATTTCTTTCCCCAGTTTTAACTCTGTCATTCTTATGTGATTTTTAAAATCCTTTTTGAGCTCTTCCAGGGATTTTTGTTGGGTTTGTGTCCAATTCACATTTCACTTTTAAGACTTTGCTTGTAGCTGTTTTGACATTGTTGTCTTCTTCTGAATTTGTCTTGAACTTCCTTTTCACCATAGTAGCTTTTTATGGTTCAGTTCTTTGCTATCTTTTGTTCATTTATCCAACCTGTTTCTTGACTTTTAACTTTATTTTAAAGTTGGACTCTGTGGAAGGGATATTGTCCCAAGATTCAGGCTTTTTATGCTGCTGTTTTCAGAGCTAGTTCTGGGGAACCGTGAGCTTTTGGTGCTTTCAAGGCGGTATAATCCCAGATAGGTGTAGTCACTTCAGGTTCTCCTAGTCTGTGGTGTGGGCTTTACCCAGTAAGGGACTTTGCTTCTCTGTAGCTACAAATACTAGCACTCTTTTCTGCCTTGGAACTGAGACCAGGGATCCTACTCCCTTGTGAACGACCACAAGCAGTCTTCCCCTCCTGGACCTGTGACCAGGGCCCCTGCTCCCCTATGGTCACAAGTATTAATGCTCTTCTTGGCCCTGAAACTACAGCTGGGAACCAATTCAGAATCAATTCCAATAGGGTCCTGCATCTAGTGCCAGCAAGGTTCCTCTATAATCTTTTTCTGTCTGGTTGTCCACTCCTTGCAATTTCTGCTGCTGGCAAAGCTGCCTGCAAGGCCCCACTCTTGTGTTGCTGCAGTCTGTGCTATGTTCCCAGCCAACTCCCAGTCACAGACCTCTCCTGTTCATTTCTTAAGTTGTTTTTGGCTGGAAAAATGGCTTACCTAGATCCTTTGTTCACTTTGCCACTCCAGAATTCAATTTAAGGCATTATTTTAAAATTGTTTGGAAGGAAATTTTGGGAAAGTTCATCTGAGTTGCTTTCCTATACTCCTCCATCTTGCCTCCATCCCCTACCTCCCTCTAGCAAGTATTAAGTGCCTGCTCTGTGCTAGGCACTGAGCCTCTGCCTTCAAAGAACTTATATTCTTTGGGGAAAACAAGTACACAGAAAATGAACTGCAAAAAATATACAAAGTAGATGCAAAGTAATTTCCAAGAGGAGAGCATTAGCAACTGGAGGGGAGCAGGATAGGCTTCCTATAGGAGGTGACCCTTCAGCTAATATCTAAAGGAATCCATGACTTCATAAGGTAGAGGTAGAAGAGAGAGAGAAAACCTTCTATGATGGATGGCAAGTAGGTCAGTTCGGCTGGAATGTGCAATGGAGCAGGGGAAAGGAGGCATGGAAGGAGTTGTATACAATAAGTCTAGAAAGGCAGGTTGGAACCAGATTGTGAAGAACTTAAAAAGGCATGAAAGAATTTGGAACTCAAAATTTTTGAAAACAAATGTTTAATGTTTAAAAATGTTTTTACCTGTAATTGGAAAAAATGAAATATGAAAAAAATTAAAGAGAGAAATTTGAATTTTAACCCAGTGGCAAGAGGAAAGTACATAATCAGACCCATGCTTGAAAAATGCTGTTTGGCAATTGGGTTTTGGGGGGATGGATTAGAAAGGGGAAAGATTGGGTGCAAAGTAGGAAGCTGTTACTGTCACCTAGGATAATGTACTGAATTAGAGTGGTTGTGGACTGAGTGAAGAGCAGGGGATATGTTGTCTTGGTACAGCGTGGAGGCAGAATAGACAAGATTTAGCAATCAGTCAGCAAGCTTTATTAAACACCTATGTGTCAGGCATTGAGAGTAATACAGTATGAGGGGTGAGTAAGAAGATAGAGTCAAAGCTAACTTTGATGTGGTGAAACTGAGTCACTGAAAGTTGCCCTCACTAAACTAGTGAACTTAAGAGATAGTTTGGTGGGGAGGTGGCAGAGAGAGATGATGACTTCTGTTTGAAAAAGTTGACTTTGAACTGATTATGGGGCATCCGCTTGGATATGTCCAATAGGAAGTTGGTTATGTAAGACTAGAATTCAAGAGAGAGGCTGGGACTGGACATATAAATCTGAAAGTCTTCTACTTGGAGATGCTAGTGAAAACCATGGGAGTTAATGAGATAAGACAGACTGCATAAGAATAAAACTGTATCCAAAAACCCACAAGAGAGAGGCCAACAATGTCAAATGCTGCAAAGATCAGGAAGTATACGGACTAGAAGAGCTTTTTAAGTGATTTACACACAAAAAATATCAATAAAATTTTATTTTTAGAAAAAGATAACTGGCAAACTTGAAGGGAAGATTTGTATTTGAGTAATAAAATCAGAAGACATATTACAAAGGGAGGAGAAGTGAGTGGAAGTAAGAAAGTGAGGGCAGGAGCAAAGAATGTAAATAAGTTTGCTAGGAACTTGTCAGTGTAAAGGAGAGACACAAAATGAGAGCCTGAAGGGATGGTGGGTTAAGTGAAGGTTTTGAGGGATGGAGAAGGTCTGGACATGGTGCTGTTTCCCAGGAAGGAAGGCAGGGAAGAAGAGAGGGATTTGTCTGGTGCCTACTCTGTGCCAGGCACTGTGCTAAGGACTTTACAAATATTATCTCATTTGATCCTCACAACACCCCTGGGAGGAAGGTATTATTACCTCCATTTTACAGTTGAAGAAACTCAGGCAGACAGAAGTGCAGTGACTTGCCCAGGATCACACAGCTAGTAAGTATCTGAAAGTGAATTCAAACTAGATCTTCTTGACTTACCAGTCCCAGCTTTCTAATCCTAGCAATGCTTAGGTGCCTCAGGGAAAGAACCAGTGTACTGGATAAAAATTAAAATTGGAGAGCAGGAATAACAAAAGGGGCCGGCTCTTAATGGAGGGGTGGGAGATCCAGTGTACAAGTAGAGGAATTTGCAAGAAGGGGCATTTCTTGCTCTGTGACTGAAATAGAGAAGGGGAAAGCTGGGAATGATGTGGAGGTGATTTGAAATGTAGAGTTGGAGAAGGAACTTGTGACAAATGGCTTCAGTCTTTTCAGTAATTAAGGTGAGAGGGGAAGTGTGAGGAGATAAAGGTAGCTTTGGAAGAAAAACCATTTAAAGCTCTGTATTGCCCTCTCTGGAAAGAAAGGACTGGCATGCAACCGGGAGGGCCTGGTAGAGATCATGCAACATACTCTGTAGCGGATCCGAGCAGCCCTTCCTACACAACATTCAGCTGCAGAGTAGGCACAGAGCAGGTGGATGTTGTAAAGTGTGCAAACCCAATGTGGCTCTTGTTTAATGAGTGAGGAAACTGGGGCTCAGAAAGCTTGTGAGTGACACGAGGCCACAGGAGTCAGTGATGGAGCCAGGTCTTCTGACTTCTCCACTGCTTTTGTTGTTTGTTTTTCCCATGGCATCATTTTACCCATTGATATTTTCATTTTCATTTGGTTGCTTTACTCATTGCTCAGTCGTTGAGCAATTGTTGAACTCATGGTATGTGTCCCATCAATAATGGTAATTTTTAGAATGCTGGTTCCCAAATTCTCAGCCCTCTGACATTGGTATTTTAGTTTCCTTTCTTATGCCTCTCTCCTTTCCTAAGTCAATTCACATAAAATTGCAGTGGCTTTCGTAGCTTAGTCTTTAAATGCCTCTTAGCCCTTTAGCCTGGCAACTAATCTCTTACCACTTTCCAGTTAGTGGAGTGTGAGTGTTTTCTTTGTTTGGCTTCTGCTGGAGTCCAGGGCAAAAAAAATCCAGTGGAGGGAAAAGGCTGGGAATATTAGGGGGAAATACTGAAAAGATGGGATAGAATCATGAAGCATGTGTTGGAGCAGATCCACAAATCCCAAGAAAAGGACACAGGGATGTGTTGATAAATGTTTAACAATTGTCTTATAGGGTCAAGGGTGCTATCGAGGATACACTTTTAAGTTTCATCTGCATTATTAACCTTTTCTTCTATACTAATCTTAAGTCTAAACAGCCAGCAAACAATAAATCAAGCCCCAATTTGTAGCTTTTGCCAGTTTCTGAGTTGTAAATGCTCACATTAAAAATTTAACAACCAGCTGTCTGGAACTGGTTCTAACCAGCTCTAGCACACCACTGGGTGAAGCATATCAAATACTATATCCAAAAAACAGTCTTCAGTTCTGTTAAATAGGAGAGTAAACATGTAACTGTTGAGAGAGACTAAAGATTATGCATGTATGACTATACTCAGAGCATGTCAAGTTACTGAAATTCTACCTGAGGAAATGAGCCCCAGACTGAAGACGAGTAGATGCAGTGTTTTTCATGCTATCACAGTTATATTGAAATCAGATCAAGTTGCAATTCAGACAACATCTTTATTGTCCAAGTCAGTAGGTTGTTGAGATGGTTTCGAGAGCCAGGCTTCTTTCCCATTAGCAGTTCTTTTAGCTTTGGGTCTTGAGAAATTACTGCTGGTGGGCTGTGTTGCTAGCTGAAGCTTTGTTCTTCTGGGATGCTACGCAGTCAAGGAGAACCGCTGATGTGCAGTTTATTGCTATGTGAATTATATGATCTAAGTAAGCTGATAAGGGTTCTGAGCACAGTCCTTGAGTTCTGCCTACCCTGAAGTTGATTTTAGATTCCGGAAACTTGTATAGCTGAGGCAATATCCTAGAAATGGTGTTATAGTTCAAGTCTATAGCAATGATGAAAGCCCAGTGGAGGGAAACAGATTTGCATCAAAGCTTTCAGTAGAATTTTGAAAGATATTTTCCTTTCCTCAGCAAAAAAGAAAAAAAGGTTTTTTCTTCAGACACCATATAAATTATACTATATAAGTGTACTCCTCTGCTCTTTCTTTCTGAGGCAGCTGGTAGCATAGTGGATAGAGCACTGGGCCTGAAGTCAGAAATACCTTAGTTCAAATCCAGCCTCAGAAACTGACTAGCTCTGTGACCCTAGGCAAATCACTTACCCTCCATCTGCTTGACTTTCCTCAATTGTATAATGGGGATAATAATAGCACCTACCTCCCAGGGTTGTTGTGAGGATCAAATGAGATAGTATTTGTAAAAGTACTTAGTATAGTGCCTGGCATTTGAGTAGGTACTATTATAAAGGGTTATTTCTTTCCCTTTTTTTTCTCTCGAAGAGCAGCATGGTACAAAGAACCTTGACATGGCTGCTTCACAAGTGTTCCGTTGCTCCAGATTCATCATCCATATTACAGAGTAGTTATACATACATGCTTCTTATTTCTTTTGGTACCAAAGGGATCAGTATTATGGCCAAAAGGCCATGGAATCTATAGTCTTTGTGATTCAGATTCAAACTCTTTAGTCTGACATGCAGGCATTCCCATGATTTGGTGCTACCATCAGTTCCCTTAAATTAAGCCCCTGTCTTCAGAAGGAGGCGGGGAACTAGTCGACAGGAATAGTTAGAATGACTAATGAATCCATAAGAGCAACTACTAAACACCAAAGGAATTTTACCAACCCCCCCAGGCATATTCTTACCTAGTTTACTCTGGATGCTTACCTGACAGTGGTGTATTTGCACAGGGCACCCTACCTTCCTTTGTCCTTTTGGGTCTAACATAGTGTAAACTCCAATGTGCCTGTCAGTT
Source organism: Bettongia penicillata ogilbyi (assembly GCA_023548195.1). Taxonomy (NCBI): domain Eukaryota; kingdom Metazoa; phylum Chordata; class Mammalia; order Diprotodontia; family Potoroidae; genus Bettongia; species Bettongia penicillata. The sequence continues at coordinate 697,546 of JAJHZJ010000452.1, forward strand.
TATCAGCCTAGTAGAGCTGATTAGATAGGTAGATAGAAAGATGTCATAGAATGGCGTTTGTATTCCCTGTGTCCTTTGTTTTAATATCAATGAATTATAACTGGGTAAGTTCCCTTTAAGTTCCTTTACAGATTCCTTTAAGTTTGAGCTGTGTCTGTCTTCATCAAATCACAATAGACTACCATTATAAGTACCATTACCAAACTGCTTTTCCAGCTTTATCTCACAATGCTCTATACTCCAACCAAGACATACTACTTGTCCCTGCATTCACGTGCCCCCTTCCCTTTCCAGTCTTTTCCTCATGTTCCCTTTGCCAAGAATTCCCACCTCTTACTCCTCTACCTGTGAAATTCATATCCAATCTTTGAATCTCAGCTCAAATATCACTGCCTTCCCCTTCTCCCACCAAAAAAAATTTTTTTTTCTCCTATGGGTTTTTGTGACAGAATTCTTCCATGACTTTACTCCTAGCTGTATGACTTCTAGTCTCCTATTGCTGTCAGTTTCCTCAACTGTAAAATGAAGAAATTAGATTAAATGACCTCTGAGGTTTCTTCCAGCTCAAGAAATATGATCTTGTGATATATTCCTGAATTGTGAGTGTTTCCCAAGATTCTGTTCTGGGCTTTCTTTTCTCAACACTCTTTCTTAGTAACATCATAAGCTCCCATGAGTTCAATTATATTCTCTATTAAGATGATAAATAAATCTGTATATCCAGCCCCAGTCTCTCTTCTGCACTTCAGTCCCACATGACCATCTGCCTCTGGTACATTTCAGACGATTTTGGAGATACCACAAATATAACATATCCAAAACAGGATTCATCTCCCTTCACCCCCAAAGCCTACCACTTCTAGATAGCCTACGTTCTCTCCTGCCTCAGGTGAGAAGAATGAGAAGAGAGCCAGACCTTCCTCTTTCTGGGTGCATGTACACTTGACACTCACTAGCTGTGTGACCTTGGGCAAGTCACTTAACCCCAATTGCCTCATCCTGGGTCATCTCCAGTCATCCTGATGAATATCTGGTCACTGGATTCAGATGGCTTTGGAGAAGTGAGGCTGGTGACCTGCACAGCCCTCCCTCACTCAAAACAAAGTCAAGTGCAAGTCATGTCATTATTTCTCTGATGGCATAGTCTTCTTCGGCAACAAAGGACAAACACACATAACTCTTTAGACTTTTCTGTTTCTTTCAAAGGCACCAGCATTTCTCTAGCCTTCAGGTTTCCTAACCTTGACATTATCTGATTCCTTTCATTCCATATATTCCATCAGTTGTCATATCTTTCCATTTCTACTTCCACAACATTTCTTCTACCTTGATCCCTTCTCATACAGCTACTACTCTAGTTCAGGCTCTTGTTGCCTCTTGGCTTGATTGATTGCAATAGCTTCTTAATTGATTTTCCAGACATTCCCACTCCAGTGTAGCTTCTACACTTCTGCCAGAATGATTTTCCTAAATCAAAGCTCTGATCCCATTACTCTCCTACTCAATAAAACTCCAGTGCCTGCCTGTTGCTTCTAGAATAAGACATAATCTTCTTTATTTGACTTTTAAAGCACTTCACAACCTGGCCCCAATATATCCTATCAACCTTGTTATATGTTATTTCTTTTCCCATATTCTACAACTCAGCCAAACTGGTCTTCTTGTTTTTCCTCACATGGTACTTTATCTGCCATGTCCAAGCCTTTGCCCAAACCATCCCCCATGCCTGGAGTGCACTCATCTGTACTTCACACAATTCCTTTCTTCAAGATGCAGCTCAAACACCACCTTCTAGAGGAAACCTTTACTGATCTCCCCCTACTGCAAGTGTTCTCCTTTCCTAACATTTAATTATTAACTTATATTTATAATTACTAACTTATATTTAATTACCTTGTATTTATTATATATTACATATACATTTATTCTATATATGCTTACATATATATATATATATCTATACTTGTCTATGTACATTAAGTATATGTATCTCCCTTGATAGAATGTAAGCTCTTTGAAAATAAACATGATTTCATTTTTTGTATTTCCAATATACATAACACAGTTCTTAGCACATAGTGCTTAACAGGGCAGCTAGGTGGCGTCGTAGTGCACAGACTGCTGGGTCCTGAAGTCAAGAAAATTCATTTTCCTGAGTTCAAATCTGGCCTCAGACACTTATTACTTGTGTGACCCTAGGCAAGTCACTTAAGCCTGCCTGCCTCAGTTTCCTCATCTGTAAAATGAGCTGGAGAAGGAAATGGCAGATCACACCAACATCTTTGCCTAGAAAGAATTGGACACAACTGAAATGACAACCACAATAATAAATGTATGTTTCTTGCTTTCCCTCAACCTTCATTGAGCACTTTGCTTGAATTTTTGTGCATTTATCACTTATCACTTTATCTTATTGTTATTCATATTTTTTTATCATATCCCTCAGTAGACTGTAAACTTTATGAGTAGGCACCATATTATCTCTTTGGGCTTCAGGGTCCTCATCTGTAAAATGCGAAGACTGGACTAGATAATCTCCATTGTTTCTTCCAACTCTCAGCCTTTGATCTCTAGATTATATTTTCTCTCAGCGCCTACCTTGGTAAATGCTCCAGGTACTTAATAAATGTTGATTGAGTTGAATTAATTGTCTTCTTCTTGCTCTCACTTCTTACCTGACCTCTCATTTACTTCCTTTCTCAGTGGACTCTGCCCTGGGGACTTGTGTCTTTTACCCCAAATACCCCCAGTAGTTGACCCCTTCCCTTAGATTGTCCCTGTTAACCTGCCCAAATGGCAAGTTGTTTGCTGTCCCATGTAAAGGAAGAAAATCTCAAGAGAAAGCAGTCTGATCTCTTCGTTGTGCCCCTTTCTTACTGGTTTTGAGAAACATTATATAACATGCATGAAGGGCAACTTAGTGCAGTGGATAGACCACCAGGTCTGGAGTCAGGAAGACCTGAGTTCAAATCTGCCCTCAGACCCTTAGCTGTGTAGCCCTGAGCAAGTCACTTAACCCTGTTTGCCTCAGTTTCCTTACCTGTAAAATGAGCTGGAGAAGGAAATGGCAAACCACTTTAGTATCTTTGCCAAGAAAATCCCAAATAGGGTCATAGAAAGTCAGATGTGACTGAAACAACTGAAGAAACACAACAAATATATCTTGCCTATCTGACTTCAGACATGCCAGTTCATTTCTGTGGCCCTCAGTTCATCTCTAAAAAGAGGTTGAACTAGAGGATCTTGCAGCCATCAAAAATCTAGCAGTTCCCAAAATCAAAAATGATTTTGTGGTTTTCTGCCTGGGTAACTGAGAGAATTGATAGCTAATAACAAGGTACACTTGGGGAAATTAGGAAGAAGCTCTTTAGGGGATGGGGCAAGGAAGTGAGTTCAGTTTTAGACAGTTTGAAGTGATAAGAGGATATCAAAATGGAATTATCAGATTGGCAATTGGAAATGTCTGAAAACTGCAATTTCATTTTGAGTTGCCTAGGGAAAAAACCAGAGCTGGATTGCCTGCTAATGATATGAAGAATATATGGGAACTTGAGAGGTCATTTAGCAGCCTTTTGTAATAGGTTGGGTAAAAATGTGAGTGAAGGGGAAACAGAAGGGTGGTGTGGTGGAAAGATCCTTGAATTTGTAGTCAGAATTCTTGAATTTGAATCCTTCTGAACCCTATGACCTGTGTGATCAGGGATGACACTTCATCCTGGAGGGCCTGAGTTCCCTCTGTGTAAAACAAAGAGTTGGATTAAATGCCTTATAAATTCCCTACATATTAAAATACTATGATCCAAATGGTAATAGAAAAGAAGGGACAGATGTAAGAAATATTTCAGAGGTAATAGGATCAGAATTGGTAGACTGACTATATGATAATATAAAAGATGAAATTCAGATCTACCTAGAAAATTACACATTGGTTGTGACATAATGAAAGGAGCATTGGAATAACTAGCAAGTCTGGAATCTAGTAGAAACTCTTTTGTTAACTAGAGACATTTTGGTCAAGCCAACTTCCCTCCCTGGGCCTCAGTTTCCTAATCCACAAAATAAGGGGATTAGACTAAGTGATGTCAAGTTTAACATTACAGGATTCTGAAATAAGTGTGGTGTGAATTAATGAGGTTTTACTATACTTTCTTTAGGCTTTGTTAAATAATAAAAATAACTAAAGTTCGTTTTGTTGGGATTTGTCATAATTAGGAAGCTCAGGAAAATGATAAGTGGTTTTGCTCTCTTGCAGATCTTTGATGATGCATATAAATCCCAGCTCAGCTGTGTGGTTGTAGATGACATTGAGAGACTTTTAGGTGAGTTATGCATTGGTGTGGGGGGGGGGGGGCACAATGTAACTAACATTTTTTATTATAAAAATGAATAGTGAATATTCATAAATTTAGTATGGTCTGTTGAAATATTTTTCTTTTGATGAGATGTAGTGGAAACAAAGGATCCAATTTTGACTCTACCACCTCTTGTGGAAGCTTCAGCAAGTCACTTTACCTCAGTTTCCTCATCTGTAAAAGGAGGGGTTGGGCTAACTGATCTCTAAGATAACTCAAGCTTTTAATTTTTGATCAAGATTAAAATCCATATCTCTTAATCTAAAGTCATCCAGTCAAGTGTTTATTAAGTGCCTACTGCGTACCAAGCACTCTACTAGGTGCTAATGCAGAGAATGAAATAATCTCTATTTATAAGAAGCTTACATCCTAATGGGGAAGACAGTCAAGAAACATGTGGAGGGGTTGGGGCAGGGAGGCGTTATGTGCTGTGTGTGTTTTCGTAACTACTTTATTTTTTATACATGTACACACAAAAGAATTACAAAATAGTTAAGGCACTAGTTGTTGGAATTAGTAGAAGTTACTGCTTAAGCTTCATCTTGAAGGAAGGGAGGATTTTATGAGACAGGCGACAGAGTACATTGAAGGCAAAAGGGCCAACCAGTACACAAGTGTGGAGGTAGGACCTAGAGGGTCATATGAGGAACAGAGACAAAGCCATTCTAACTGGATCATAGCATGTGACCACTGATGCTAGAAAGAGAGATTGGAGTTGAATTATCAGGTTAGTAGTGTTTTTCCATTTAGATATGTGCAGTAGCCCGATGGGAATTCTGAGCATCTGGGCTGCCCTGGTCTGGCTGCTGTCATCCTGCACTCTGCCATTTCCTTAGACCTCTACCATCCTCACTCCGGGGCTTATGACCACCGTGGAGCCATGAAGGGTGAAAAGTACCAAAACATGTAGCTTGAGTGGAGTGTGCAAAATAGGCTTGGGGCTTTTGTCAGTGATGATGGATGGAATTTATGGACTGGTGGGTCTGTTTTCATTATCAGGTAGTACAGCCACCTCACATTCTACTTGTTGCCTTTCTAAATTATTCTCCAAAAGATGGGTTGCAGCAGGGAAGCCCATATCCCTCCTCCATCCTCCCTAAAAAGCAAATTAGGACTTGGAACAGTTGCCCCAATATGTTGTGTTCACCTGCACTGCCATTGCTCTTTATGTTCTGGCTCTGTGGCCATGTTCTCCTTGGTTTCCTCTTGTAGCAGACCACATTCAGGTAGATGGCCCACTCCATCACACTAGCTATTATTCCTATTCTACTTTCTCCCAACAAGTAAACTGGGGAGATGGTGCCAAATATGCCACTGAAGAACTTGCATATTTACATAGTTCTTAGGTACTAGGGAGAAATTGATTGTACACATAATACAGAAAAGTTAAAAACAGAAGTTAATGGGAATTAAATACAACATACTTTAAATAACAACAGTCCTAATAAAGCATATTTGTAAGCACTGAGCAATTATTTTAACCTCATTCTAATCAAAAGAAGAACCTTCTCAGGCTATACATTATTACAGTTCTTTCTCTTAGCTTTACTAGTGGGTAAATCTTAATTGGGTGGGGGGGTTTGTACATTGCACAGAGAACCTGCAGGCACAAAGCCCGTGTGGCCCTCTAGGTCCTCAAGTGTGGCCCTTTGACTGAATCTAAACCTCACAGAACTAAAGGATTTGTGATGTAAAATTTGGATTTAGTCAAAAGGCCACATCCAAGGACCTTGGAGGCCCCAGGTTCCCCACCCCTGCTTAAGGTGCTAAATGGATAAGTAACGTTGGCCAAATTCCTGTGTCTCTCTTTTTATTTAATTACATAGAATACCTTATGCATATAATATGTAGTAATTGGTTTAAATAATATTTTAGCAAGTGTTTAATAAGTGTTTCTTGATTATTTATCTTACTGTATTTTATATTATTCCTTCATTTTAATTTTTATTCCACATGCATGGAACTGAATTCTTAGGATTTTTGCTAATTCCTCAAAACTGCTTAATAAAATCAAAGTCACAGAATTTTAGAATTGAAAAGAGCCTCTGAGGTCAAGTCTAGTCTGCACTTGACCCAGAATCTCATCTGGCTTTTGCCTAAAGACCTCCCTTCATGGGAAATCTTAGGCTTCCCATTCTAATTTGAAGCAGTTTTAATTGTCAGAACATTTTTCTTCACCCTTGATACTTTCATGAACTGCACCTCACTCTGCTTCTGGGACCAAACAGAACCAGGCTCTTATACATGGTGACAGTCCTTCAAGTCCAAGATAGCTATGACGTCTTCACCATTATAAATCTTTTCTAGGCTAGCCATCTCCACTTCACATTCATGTACAGTGCCTTGCTTTTTGGGATATTTGCCTTGCTTAGCATGTGTATGCTTGTTGATAAGTAAAAATCTCAACTCTCAATCTATACATATGTGTTTTTAATCCACAAACACACATTTTTATCTTTTAGATTATGTTCCAATTGGACCTCGATTTTCCAATCTAGTATTGCAGGCCCTTCTCGTGTTACTGAAGAAGGCACCACCTCAGGTAAAAATCAGCTTTAACAATATCAGTAAGTAATGGAGATGTTCCCTAGCATTTTATAAAAGGCATATGTATTTCAGCACTGTTGCTGAGTGAAGTTAAAGTTTTAGGGAGTTTTTTGTTTTGTTTTTTTACTATTGAACTGTGATTTCAATCAGTGTGGAAAGTTGAGAACTCCAAGTATGGAAACTCCCTACACTAGTATAGATCAGCAGTTTCTCTTTAGTTTACTGTGTTAGAGGATTGCCTGGGGACACAGAGATGTTCATTGAATGGTCATACAGCTGGTATGTGTCAGAGGCAGAACTTAAAACCGGGTCTGAAACAGTTTTCTGTTTTCTTGAGCATCTCCATGAGTGGAGTCTTCTTCTATAGACCTTTCCAGTAATTTAATCTTTCAGATCCTTTTGTTTATCTGTTAGTTTATAAATTTGAAATCATTTTTTAAATGAAAAAAAAAGAATTCTCCCACCATTTCTCTTGTTATGTTTGGTACGTATAAGAGGTGTCATGCTTTAGGCCTAAAATAGGTTGAACACACACACCTAGCCATTCTCATTCACTTTTATATTGAACTTTTCTGAAAGTTTGTGTTTTGGAGAAACTTGGAATTATTTCATAAAGGTATTTTAAAAAGTAATTTATATTTATATAGAAGTGTTGGTTTTCTGATCCTTTACTGACTTGGAAAGGTGTTTGGGAAGCATGAATATAGTCCAGATTTTAATTTAAATGCTTACATATTTTACTCACATATGTTAGAACTTATTATGCTACCAAAATCGTCTATCTTCCAATATACTTACAGGAGTGAGTTAGAAATATTAAAATGTAGAATTTGCTAGAGCCTGATTGCTTATGTCACAAAATACAAATTCACTTGATTGGCAAAGTAAGCAAGCTTTTTTCATCCTGTAACCTTAAAGATATAGTGGTAAAAAGCCAAATATAAAAGTTTTAAAGTGCTGGCTTAAAAACATTAACATCAATGTTTGGGAATAAGAATGATTTGATCTTTTATCTGAGGCTGGACTTAATCTGTGTAACATAGAAAGATTTAATGTTAATCTGATATATCTAATTTTTAATCTAATAATTTAGATTTAGATTGTATTCAGTATTATAGTGCCAAGGAACATAATTTTCAAAGACTTTGGAGTTTTTATCATCATTCTGTAAACTTAATAATTAGAATTTTAGCTTCTGTCAGGTCTTAGGTTGGAGAAGAGAATATACAAATTTCCATTCCCTGTTTCTTCTAATGTTCACATAAATCCATAGTTACCAAGATGAAAAATCAGTCTTTACCAATCTTCCATCCCTAAAAAATCCTTTCTGAGATTCATTTTTCCTCCTGCAGCCTTAGTTTGGTAGTTTCAGGAAGATGGACCATCCAGGGTACACATGTTTCTAACTACCAAGAATTGTTGGTGAGATTTGTCCTGGAAGCAGCACAAAGGAGCCACCATTTTGCACAGAAGTCCCTCATCACAATATTTTTAATTATACATTTTTACCCTGTGCTCTATTTTGTACAAAGGAAAATAAACTTAATATACTCCAAACAACCTCAGACAGTACTGATGGAGGTAAACCTGCAGAAAGAGAATCTACACTTTAAGCTGGACAAGAGCAAAAACTAAACTATTTACATTTATAAATGATAGTAAGCTGTTTTAGGGTAGGATTGTCCCATTCTTCTTGTATACACCACAGCGCAGTGATCATAGTAGGCACTGAATAAGTAATGAATGAATGAGAACCCTTGTGGTGTGTGGAGGATTGGTGAGTGGGAACATTTAGCACAGGAGGATTCAGAAAGAGATGGCTCATCCTAAGCCTCTGAGATGTTGGAAGGGATGCACGTTTAGTACCTCTGACGTCATCTGGGACCAAGCTGAAAGGCAGCAATTGTGAATTGTAATAAGGAGAGGTGCAGATGCATGCTGGTGATCAAATAATAGAAGGGGCTACAATCCAGTGCACGGCGTTAAAGCCTTTTAAAGCGTAGCCATCCTACTCTTCATCAGGTGTGGTGATTGTAACCTGGGCTTCCAGGCCAGGTGGATATGGGGAAAGAGAATTGCATAGTTGCATTATTTTTGGGTGGCCTGTAATTCCCCAAATAAAAATATTATCCTGTGTTCTAACGTGCTTTCAAACTTAGTGTAAACTTACTTTCTGTGAAAGTAAGGAGAATCTTTCAGGCAGATCCTATGTCAAAAATTTTTGTCATTGAAAAATAGAAGTGTTTTCTTTTCCAACCATTATCAGGAAGGTTTTTCAGGTGGATTTCTTCAGTGAAATATTAAGGGTGTATGACTTTGGAAGATTGGCAAAACTATAGAAACAGGGAACTGTCAAGTGTCATTGGTAAGAAATTTGGCAATAAACAGCTCAGCTGTAGGCATTTCTTCTAAAAAAAGAATTTAATTGCACTGATATGCAATCCAGTAATAATAAGCCACACAGAAGCCTTAATTTTACATACGGTATGATTCTACCCAGAAAAATCATGTGTGCACATGCCCAAGCAAAACAATTACTTCAGGGGAGCTGTATTGTGTATCAAGATACTCCCTACCCCCACTCCTGTTCCCCAGCATTGTAAATTGGCTCACTAAAGCTAGCTCACAAGCCCTCCTATTCTCCTGTGTAATTGTCTGGGGGTTTTGCACTTCCACGGCAGGTCTGAAAATGAATGTCAGACCCGAGTCACTAAGATAATGTTCTTCATAGTTTAAATTTTGCTAAACAAATACTTGGACTTGTGTGAACCTGGAGGTGAGTAGATTTGTGTCAAATTTAGCTCCATAAAGAACTTAATGATTGGTTTGGTGTCCCCTTGAGAATATAAAAAGTAGAGTGCGTAGATCATGAAGACTGAAAAACATCATCACATTTTGTTTAGCATCTTTTTAAAACCAATTAAAAGCTTTTCTAAAATGGATTGAACGGGGGAAAATAAAACATGTTCCCTAGGTCTTTATTCTAATCAAGTTTCTCTGTGTTCTGCAGGAGAAGAGATTGAGGGGGGATAGAAAGGTTGAAAAGGGCTGTCCCAGCAGGGAGCCAAGCCGGAGAAAAGGGCTTCTCTGAGAATGAAGCAGGGCAGCTCAGCCGGCCTGAGAGCCGGCTTCATCTACATGCAGAGCCCCACAAGGCAGGGCATGCTCACCATCACCAGAGGGTTCACATGTGCTTCCCCGCTGATTCCTCTGAAAAGCTAACAATCAGCTTGGAGGGTGAAAGACCATTGCTGTGCACTCTCACTGAGCTGGAGGTACAATTTGTCTAGTGTTAGGAAATGTCCAGCTGAGCAGGGAGAGGCTCTGAGACTTCAGTGATGTTCCTGGACCATCTCCTGTACTAGACACTAGGACTTTTCAAATTTTTGCAGGTTTATTAAAATGAAGGAGGGGCGGGATGTGGAGTGGGAAGGAAAGACATGTTCTTTCAGTTTAAAAAGATGAAACCTTTAATCTTTAATGTTGAGAAGGAAAGGGAACTTAGGTAAAGAAGCCAATGACGGGTAAATCTATTTTTTAATTTTCTTTTTTATTATGAACTGAGAAAACATCAATATGTGTGTGAACATTTCAGTATACAAAGAATAGAAGAAGGAGGAGTGTAACTGAACTTCTATTGTATAGTTTTTAAGTGTAAATGTAATTTAGCACAATAGTACCAGAATTGTCCTGCTTGTCTATTACATCTTCTGAATTTTCTTCTGTTCTCTCTTGTGTATTGTTTAAATGTTTCATTTTCAGTTTTTCATGGGAGTGGGGAGGACATCACTACCTACCTTCTCTCCCCTCAATAATGCTGCCTCCCCCTACTAAATAAAAATCCTCCTTCAAATCACATAAGTGTAATCAGGCAAACAAATCTACATGTTGGCCATGTCTGAAAATGTATATCTCATTCTATACATTGGTCTGTCACCTCTCTACCAAGAGTTGGAAAGCGTGCTTCGTCAGTATTTTGGAGTTGTGATTGGTAATTGCATTGATCAGAGTTCTTAAAACGTTCATCGTTGTTCTGCCTTACATTATTGTATTCATGTATGGTGGGTGTTGTCTTGGTCTGCTCATTTCATTCTTCATAAATTCATAGAGCTTCCCAGGTTTATCTAAATATGACTTTTTTTATCATTTCTTACAATGCAGCAATATTCTAATACATTCATATATCATAATTTGTTAAGCCATTCCTCACCTGATTGACATCCACTTTGTTTCCAGTTCTTTGCTGCAATATAAAATGCTGCTGTAAATATTTTTGTACATATGGGAAGGCTGGGTATATCTTGAAATACCTCTTAACTGAATATGAGAGTATATGACTTTTTTTCTTTCATTCCTATTTCATTAGCTTCTTTCTTAGTTCACCTCTCCCCTTGTCTTTGATAAACTATAGTACTTAAAAAAGAAACTCTACAAGACTGCAACAGCAACTGCCCACTCAGGGTGAAAATAGATTCATTCAATTTCAAGCCATATTTGTACATGTAAAATGGTATAATGGTATCATTTGTGGAGAATGTTGTCTCTGCTTAAGTCATTTGAACACGACAAAATGATTATCCATTCTTCCTAGTAGGATCATGTAACTTCATGGTAGTATCACTTTTTAAGCCTATATGGTGATCATTGCTTTTTTAGCTAATTTGCAAAATTGTTAAAAGAATAGCCTTTTTTCCCCTCTCAGTTTTCTCAAATAGAAAGCGTTACTTTAGAAAGTGGTATGGGTGTATATGACCAGAGGGCTGGGAACAGTGTAATGTGTGAACCATTAGGAAGATGCTTCCAGCAATGGTGATGCTCAGATGTTGCTAAGAAAAACTTTTACAGTGGAGGGGAAGAAAGGAGAGGAGAGGGACAGTGAGTGAACCTTACTCTCACCAGAATTGGCTCAAAGAAGGAATGACATACACATTCAACTGGGTATAGAAATCTATCTTACTTTATAGGTAAGTAGGAGGGGAAGGGGATAGGTGAAGTGGAGGTTGAAGATAGAAGGGAGGAGGAGGTAGTTAGAAGCAAAACACTTTCGAGGAGGATTAGGGTGAAAGGAGAGAGAGAGAGAGAGTAGGATAAACAGAGAGGAAGGGGCAGTAGAATGGAGGGAAATGCAGTTTTTCAGTTTTCAAGCAGGTTTCTCTGACAAAGGCCTCATTTCTCAAATATATAAAGAACTGAGTCAGATTTATAAAAACAAGAGCTATTCCCCAATTGATAAATGATCAAAAGATATGAAGTTTTCAGTTGAAGTAATCAAGGCTGTCTATAGTCATAGGAAAAATGCTCTGACTCACTATTGATTGGAGAAATGCAAATTAAGACAATTCTACCTGGTACCTATTAGATTTACTAATAGGAAAGAAAAGGGAAATGACAAATATTGGAGGGGATATGGGAAAAATGCATCATTAATGCACTGTTGGCAGAGTTGTGAACAGATTCAACCATTCTGTAGAGCAATTTGGAACTATGCCCAAAGGGCTATAAAATCATGCATACTCTTTAACCTAGCAATATCATTACTAGATCTGTATTCCAAAAGAGAGAAAAAAACAAGAAGGAAAAGGACATACATATACAAAAATATTTATAGCAACTTTTCCTCTGGTGGCAAAGAATTAGAAATTGAAGGACTGTCCATCAGTTAGGGAATGGCTGAACAAATTGTGGTGTGTGATTATGATGGAATACAGTTATGCTATAAGAAGTGATGAGCAGGATGCTGTCAGAAAAACTTGGAAAAACTTACATGAGCTGATGCAAAGTGAAATGTACTGTATATAAAGTAGCAGCAATATTGTGAGATGATCAGCTGTGAATGACTTAGCCATTCTTAGCAATACAAAGATCCAAGACAACTCTGAAGGGCTTATCATGAGAAATGCTGGTTATCCTCAGGAAAAGAATTCATGGTGTCTGAATACAAATTGAAGCATACTTTTTTACTTTACTTTTCTTAAGGCTTTTTGGGGGGTCTATTTTTCTTTCACGACATTGCTAATTTGGAAATGTTTTGCATATCTACACATGTATAACCTATATTAAATTGCTTGTCTTTTCAGTGGAGGAGGGGGAGGAAGAGAAAGAATTTAGAAATCAAAGTTTTAAAAATAATGTTTAAAAAATGTTTTATATGCATTTGAGAGGAAATAAAATACTAAATGGGTTTTTAAAAAGTTTTAAAAAAGAAATATTGTAATGCAGTTTTACTTTGGAAACATAAACAAGTCTTAACTAATATGGAATAGTCTCTCCCTACTTTCGGTGGTTTTAGTGAAATAATAGATAATGGAAGAATGTGGATTGTGCAGACATGCACAGGAATATCTCTTTATCTGTTCAAAATTAACCATGTTTAATGACTTCAGTATGACTCAATAAGCTATAACTCTACTTTAAGAAAGAAGATCAGACATTTTGCCAGATAAACTTGCAAGTATTATCATTGATACGGTAACTGTTTTGCATGTAAGACAATTTTTTTTGTTGGAAAAATGATGACTGATGTTGAATACTTAATGACTTAACTTTCCAACTTGGAAATATTGAAGGGGCATGATTTATCAGCATATGAATTCGTTATTAAGTGACTGTAATAATCAAATATCACTGCATTTTATATGATGTGAGGTACCTTGCTTTATGCACTATACCTGTTAAATGTCTATACCTTAAAAAAAGTTACATAGAAATTACATTTTAAAATAGAATCATAGTTGAGAAGCAGTTATGTTACTTATTTATAATGACCTTTGATGGATCCTTTTATAAACAGTATTAGTTTGTTGGCTTGGTAAATCTGGATTTTCACATATAAAAATGTCAGAAGTAAGATATACCAGTGAAAGGTTCTGGTGAACAGTAGTATAGTTTAGAAGAAACTTGTCTTGTTTTCAGGGAATTGTTAATCTTACAGAGTAAAACAGCACCCATTGTAAAGATTAATTATAACTGGAGTCAGGGTTAGAGATTAACAAAGCAGGAAACAAACTAGGGCATGGCGTGCTTGTTGTAAAGCATATATAATATTTTTGGTGTTACTTTTCACATATGCCCGTATCTTTAACATCAAAATATTCTGTTTTCCATGGTTTATGATCTGTCAGGTTGCAGGTATGTGAGTAAAAACCCAGAGTCTCAAATGGAATCATACCAGGGCCCAAAGTTCAGACCTTGCCCATGTGATCAAATGATACTTCCTAGTTATGACTATAATCACGAAAAATGTTCTGCACTAAGAGACAAAATACATTGATTTGGGATGTCCATTAATTGGGGAATGACTAAACAAGTAGTAGTGTATGATTGTGATGAAATACTATTGTACTGTAAAGACATGATATAGTAGAGTTTCAGAAAAGTTTGGGAAGTTTTATATGAGCTGATGCAAAGTGAAGAGAGTAGAACTTAGAGAATATTGTACGTATTAACAGCAATATTGTAATGACAGTCAGCTGGGAGAAATGTAACTGCTCTGATCGATACATTCATGACAAGAGAGAACTGATGAACTCTGAGTGCAGATTGAAGCATATTTTCTTTCACTTTATTTTTCTTTTTTTCTTTCTCAAACATGACTGGTGAAGAAATGGTTTTCATGATTTCATGGATGTAGAGTGGATATCAAATTTCTTGCCTTCTCAGTGGGGAGGGGAGAGACTGAAAGGACAGAGAAAATTTGAAATGGAAAATCAATTTTTTAAAAAATAGTTCAGGGAGACAGGTACTGAAACATAGGCTGCTACTTCAGGGGCACAGACCTCCTGTTTGGGGACTGCATAAGGAAATTGGGCCAAGGTCAGTATACCTGAGTGTTGAGAGATATATTAGGAAAGCAACCTGAAGCTAATATTATATCCTGGAGGGGCAGATTGGAACAGAAACCTGAAGCCATGGACCTAGGTAGGCGATTGCACAGGGAAATGGCTATGCCAGCTCATCTAGGGTCTGAGAATGCCTTAGGAGTGCAGCTTGAAACTTGCACAGTCCAGGGCTGGAGATCTGAGCCATGAATCTCCTCGGTCACTACACAAGAAATACCTAAGGCCAGTCCCAGAAAACAGAACGTGCAGGCTGTGGCAGCAGGTGAAACTCAGTACTAAAGCCAAGTCCACTTCCAGCCATAGGCTAGGATTGAGATTCCAGGTCAAGACTGTAGAAGAAAACATCCTAGACCCATGTAGCCACCTATCCAAGAACTGAAGGGCAAGTGATTACAGACTGTAAAAGGAGCAGGACGTAGCCTTGATACAACATCAGAAAATACCTGGACATACCCACCCACTCCAGCAGTTCTGTAGAGGGCAGATCCTGGCCCTGGAAAAAGTTCTAATCCAAGATATGAAGTGGTATTCAAGAACAAATGGGGGAGAAGGGGTGGGGAGGGCAGCTCTGCTACAATGAGGAAATATAATGAATTGAAAGAACCCCAAGATAAAATCCCCTAGGAAAGAAATAATTATAAAATAATCACGAGAAGAACTTCAGGAAAAAAAAAAGAATGGATTAGCCCCTAATAAAATTGGAATACTTGGGAAGAAAATAAGAAACTTAGAATAAAAAATAAGCAGTCTTACCCATGCAGTTGATACCTGGAAGGATAAAATGGAGCAAATATAGCTCAGTGATTCAATGAGGCAACAAGAAATACTTGAACAAAGTCAAAATTCTGAAAAATTAGAACAAGGGAGATCTCTACTATCAAAAAGGAAAATGGGATTAGAAGAGGTAATTTAAGAATCATTGGACTCATGGAAAACCATCATCAAACAAAAATAAAGCCTTAATGGCATAGTTCAGGAAACCTGTTCAGAGCTGTTGTGATCGAAGGGCCATGAGAAAACTGGAAGAATGTACTGGAAGAGGAAAATAATTTGAAAAACAATCGAAATAGCATATTCAAAATCCAGAGTTTTCTGGTCAAATTAAAAAAAAAACAACATAGCAAGCACCCGGGAAGAAAAAAGATCAAGTAGCAACAAATCACAATAAGTATCACACAAAACTTAACTTTTAGAAGGGAAAGGAAATCTTGGAATTTTATACGTTTATTATCTTTCATTCATGGAAAGGTAGTACTAAAATAGCATCATTGTGTTAGGATCAAAGTACAATGTTTCTGAGTGTAACTGGTCAGGCACAAATAAATAGTCCATGTAAACATTTAGAGTGGAGATGGCTTTAAATTTGCACATCTCATATTTTTTTTGAGCTACTGAAATTCTACTTGACTTATAAAGCACAGTATCTTCTTTGATGCAGGCACACTATGATGGGTTGTCCTGTACCAGTGCCTTACAGTTTCTTCTTTGGAGAGACCTTGAGATGTCCTTATATTGCTACTTCTGACCTGCAAGTGAGCACTTGCCTTGTGTAGTGAGCCAAATGGAAAATTATATACTAAAATGCAAAAAAAAAAAAAAAAAAAGCCTAAAACTAATAATAACTGATCCTGAAAACTAAGTATAATTCTTCAGAATTGGGAAACAGGGAAATAGAGCCTTAACAGATTAAAGGACTTTCAACCCTTCTTGTTGAGAAAACCAAAGCAGGGTAGAATCTTTGAAATATAAACATAGGACATGAGAGAAGCCTGGAAAGGTAACTACTGTACTTGTTCAGTTTGAAAGGCCTTCACTCTAATCAGGTACTTACATCAAGAGAAATTCAGACAGGGGAAAAGCTTTTAGTATTCCTCATAATTGGGGCACATCATATTAATACACAGATATAGAAGTGGTAGTATGGGAGGGTGAATATCTCATGAATCTCATTCATATATGAACTAGGAGAAAGAAGGTTGAACACAGACTTTAGTATAGAAATAGACTAAAATTGACAAAGGAAATAGGCAGGGACAGAAAAAAGTGTGGTTTCAGAGAGAGAGTACATTTGTCACAAACCAAACAAATTTCATCTATAAAGAGTAAATTATAGAGAGGAGTATTAAAAGAAGGATAAAAGAGTAAAAAACCCAGTAAATTAAATCTGGGCTAGGTAAAAAGAAGGACAAAGGGATAATTATATTCAATTGTAATTCAAATATAATTCAATTATAGATAGCTAGTGTTGATTCAACTCCCTATTTTTCACAACTTTCTTTTTAAAAGAAGAGGAATGGGAGAACAAAGGGAAGAAATACTATAATTAGACAAAGTAAAAGAAAAAGCACACGTAACAATCATAACCATGAGTGTAGAGAAAGATGACAGAATGAATTAGAAAGTAAAATTGAACGATATTCTGTTTAGAAGGAATACTTTTGAAGTATACACACAGAGTTAAGGTGAAGGGTTGAAGAAGAATAAATTTTAACTCAACTGATTCCCCAAAAAGCAGCTGCAGCAGTCATTACCTAAGATCAGGAAACAATAAAAATAGACATAGTTAAAAGAGTTAAACAGGGAAAATGTCATCTTTTTAAAGGCAGGTGATGACACAGTAGCCTTTCAGTCAGGAAGATCTGATTTCCAATCTTCCCTTAGACACTGTTAGTGTGACCCTAGGCAAGTCACAACATCCTGTCTCAGCCTCTTCATCTGTTAAATGGGGGTAATAGTAGACCTACCTCATAGGGTTGTCTTGAGGCTCAAGTAAGATAACTTATACAAAGTGCTTTGTGAACCTCAAAGCTCTGTATAAATGCTAACTCATTATTATTATTAAGTGAGGAAGAAAGAGAAGCTGTTTATCACAGTGGGGACATATCAGAAAAGGTTGGCTGCAAGGGGAGGCTATCCCATGAACCTCTTATCTGAACTAGAAGGAAGGTTGAATATACACAGGATGTAAAGATATTTGAGGATAGGTAAGATTAAGTAATATCAATTTTAAATATGCATACAACAGAATTTTTAAATACCTAAAGAAAAAACTGATTGAACCATAGGGAAAAATAGGTGGCAAAATAAGTGATGCCCATTGATTGCCTAGTGAATGAGATGAGTCTAGAAATCACACCTTTTTTTAGATTGTTGAAATGTGAGCAATTGGGATTTTAAACACTGTTTTACCTCTGATTTTTAAAATAGTAGATCATTAATGTCTGAATAAAGGCAGGGAGTCACCAGTGGCATAATGTAATACATATAATTTTAACGCAAGAAAATTCTGTTCTCCATAGCCCAGATGTATTTATTTTGTGATGTCAGTTGTGATGTCAGTGGAAACACAGTGCTCTCCCTTGGACATTCTCACCAATATGCTTTTGCTCACACAGTTCCCTGAGCCTAGGATGCCTCCTTCCCTAGCCTGTATTCACCTTTTGAGACTTTAAAAATCCCAGTTTATATGCTGCCTCCTTCATTAATCTTTCACTCAGCTCCTTTTCCCAGGTCAGGAATGATCTTTCCTTTCTTTGATATCAAATAGCCTTTCATACCTTTCTTTTGCTCCTATTATGTTCTGTTCTGCTTTATAGTTCTAGGGGGCAGGGGTGAAATCACTGTCCCTTCACCACCTCAATGTCCTCAAGGATCAAACAGGGATTAAAAAATAAATAAATAAAACTTTGGGCCTGGTTGGAGGTTTGGGCTATTTTGTTTTCTCTAAGACAGTGAAGACATAGGAGACAAAGGGAATAAACTAAAGAAAAAATTAGGAAAAGGGAGAAACTTTTACAATTTCTTATTAATATTTCTCATAACAATGTATTATTTGTGTGTGCTCATATTACTCCCTTCTTCCCCCATAAACACAAGGACCAGTGTCTTAAGTCATCTTTGTATCACCTTTAGCTTCTAGCTAGTTTTGTGAAAACTTTTATGAAAACTTTGCTATTGTTAGAGTATAGTAGTAAAGCACTTTAATATAAGGAGTAAACTACTTTTAGAGGCTTAATAAGTGGCTGTCAGTGAGTGAATGGATGTTATGGTGAAGACTCAAAGTCACTATTGGGCACAGTGGATGCAGTTTTCACATTGTGCCTAGCTTGCTTCACAACTCTGTAAGGCAGGTGCTACTGTTAGCCCTTTTACAGATAAAGAAACTGAGGCTCAGAGGGTTAAGTGACTGGCTTGAGGTCATACGGTATCTTAAACAAGAGTCAATTTCAAGTCCACTTCTGTCTATTGTGCTGTAATACTTTTTGTCCTGACTGGTTAAAAAGAACCTGAAGGGAATAAAGGAAGCCAAATCCAAGTATTTTGCCTCTTATGTGCTTCATTTTAATTCCTACTTTTCCATTTGTATAACTGTAATAATCCAGTCGGTACTTCTACCATTAACTTTGTAATCTTAGGCAAGACTCTTGATCTCTTGGGGCATGAGTTTCTTCATTTGTAAAATTATAGGATTGGACTAGATACTTTCCAAGAGGCTAAAATTCTGTGATTCTGTAACGATGTTGAAATTATAAACAGTATAAAATAGGAAGGAAATGCACTATTAATGATATATTGCAGTAAGATCAGGAAGACGAGAACAGCAATGAAAGTAATATAGACACAAAGAACTGTGATGATAAAAAATGAATGAAAACATTTTAATTGGAAGAAATACGTATTTCTCCCGTAATATTTCTTTAGTGTGTTTTTTTGTAATTTATTTTCACTTTATATGTAAATATATATCCTTTCAAAGAAAGATCATTTCAAGTGGTTTATAGGCCACATTCATTTGTAACCTACATATCTGGACCAGTGTGGTGCAATGGAAAGGACTTCTGATTTATGGTCATATTCCAGCTCTATCACATCTGAGGCAAGTGTGAGTCATCAACCAGGCCACTTTAACCTCCTTTTGTCAATATCCTCTCCTCTAACAGGGGAATAATAGTATCTTTGCTGAGGGTACTTGGCAGGATGACCTCCAGACTATGACTCCTATGATTTTATGATCTTTTTATTTGCTGCCCCATAGTTACTGGAAGGAGAGAGCTGGGAATGCTGCAAAGTACTGTGTAACTATGAGCTGCTGCTGCTACTGTCATTATTCAGTTCACTGGCAATTTTTTAAGCATTTCCCCTATGCTGGGCATGAAGGGAAAGAGAAACATAAATGAGCCGTAATCCTTGCACTCAAGAGTTTGCCATCTTTAACAGTAAAATAAAATTTCAGTAGTAGCTCGTAATCATGATCATCACAACAGTTCACATTTGTATGTCACTTGGATGTTTAAGCACTTTATATTCCCCTTTGGTCCTTATAACAGTTCTATAGGGTAGATGTTCCTGTTACCCCTTTTACAAATAAAGAAACTGAGGTTCAGAGGGATAAGTGACTGGCCTGTGAATGACACAGTATCTGAAACAAGAGTCAAACTGAAGTCTTTCTGTCTTCAAGTCTACCTCTCTATCCATTGTGTCATAATGCTTTTTGCCAGGGTCAAGTACTACTGAGGAGTTGGAAGTTAACATAACATTCAGTATTTTCAGCAAATAAGAGAACAGTTAAATTTTGTTTTCATTGTCTGAGAGGCAGTATAATATAAAATGAAGATTTAAAATAAAATGAAAATGTATAAAATAAATGAAGAATACTGGATGGGGGAAATCAGGAAACCTGGATTCTGGTTCTGGGTCTGTTCCCAATTAGCTACATGACTTTGGGCAAATCACTTAATCTCTCTGAATTCACTTTGCTCTTCTGTGAAATAAAGGGATTGGAGTAGGTATTCTCTGAAGTCTTGTCCAATTAAAAAAAAAGTCTTGTGATTTAAGAATTATTTTATCTATTGAATTATTATTTAAAGCTTATTTGTTGCTAAGTTTCTCATCTCACATTAGACCTGCTCCAATAAATTCCCTTCTTCATCATCCTCTGGTCTGCCTGCCCCACCACGATGAAGGCTACCGAGACAGACTAAAAATTTGCTGCAGGCTAAAAACAAATGGAGAGAGTTTAAATGTAGCTGTCTATCTAGTTGTAGCTTGATTTATTTGAAATACACTTCCTTTGGTATTCAACTAAAACATTTAACAACAGAAAAAAGAAAGACATTTGGGGGTAAGAAATCACAACTGCATGTATGCAAATAGGCCCCGTTGCTCATAGGAGGGATTCAACATTACAGTTTTTCATTAAAGAATACGGCTTGCTGAGGAAAGCAAGATTGCATCTTTTTTTGTTTTAGCTTGTTTGGGGTAAGCGTAACTAAATATCAGACACATAATAATCATTTTGCATGTATGTATTGATAAATCTCACTGGGTTGGTTTGGTTTTGTGTTGTTAATGGTTCCTAGTCATCATGCTGACCTTTCTGTGCTCCTCTCTAAACTCCACTCCTGACTGGATTTGCTCCTCCATGCGTTCCTCCTGGTATCTTCTCTTTCCCCCTCTCTTCTCCGCAACCTTTTGTGAGTAGCCTTTCCTCATTAGAAGGTAAACTCCCTGAGGGCAGGGGACCATCTTTCTTTCTTCTTGTGTATACTTGTATCCCTAATGCTTAGCACAGTGCCTGGCCCAGAGTCAGGGCTTATTCAGTGCTCGTAGACTTGAGGAGTCATTTATCTTTTCAGTGATGAGGAGCTGTGAACATGCCTAATGCTCAATATTAATTGTCATAAAGTGATTAATTGATAAATTTGATAAATAAAAATTGATAAATAAATGAACTTTTTTTTGAAAAAGGCAGAAATGACAGCTCTGATCGCTTAAGTTATATTTTATATGAAGCCCAAATTCTTTTCTTTCTAACTTCTGTATTCTTTTAGCAGTCAGTCATTTATTAAAAACCTACTATGTGCCAGGCACTGGGAATACAAAAAGAGGCAAAAGACAGTCCCTGCCCTCAAAGAGCTTACAATCCAATGAGAGAAACAACAGGCAAACAAATATAAATAGAGGGAAGGTTCTGAACTCAAAAGGGTTTGGAGACCTGAAAAAGGTAGGGTTTTAGTTGGGATGTAACGGGAGCCAGAAAGGTCAGCAGGTGGAGTACAAGAGGGATAACCCTCCAGATGAGAAACAGAGAAAATGCCTGGAGCTGAGAGGTTGGAGTGCATTTTGTGGAGTGGCCTGGAAGCCAATGCCCCTGGATCAAAAAGTATATGTCAGGGTGTAAGATGTAAGAAGTCTGGAAAGGTAGGAGGAGTGTAGGTTATGCAGGGTTTTGAACACCAAACAGCGTTTTGTGTTTGATCCTGGAGGCGATAGAGAGCCACTGAAGTTAACTGAGTAGATGTAACATGATCAGGCCTGTGTTACCACTTTTGTAGCTGAATAGAGGATGGATTGGAATGAGTAAAGACCTGAAGCAGGTGGACTTATCAGAAGCGTATTGCAGTAATCAAGGTGTGAGGTGATGAGGGTCTGCACTAAAGCATTGACAGCAACCAAGCAGAGAAAGGGGCGTATTAGAGAGATGATGCAAAGGCAAAATCAACAGCTCTTGGCAATAGATTGAATAAGAAAGGTAAAAGATAGTGAGGATGACTCCTAGTTTCTGAACCAGAGGACCTGGAAGGATAATGTTACCCTCTACAGTTGTGTTGCGGTGAAGGGTTTGGAGGAAAAACAGAAAATTCCATTTTGGACACATTGAGTTTAAGATGGCTACTGGGAACTGATGAGATCACCAAGTGAAGTAATATAGAGAGAGAAACGAAGGGGGCCCAGGACAAAATGGTCAGGAGCACAGACATGACCTAGAAGAGGATCCAGCAAAGGAAACAGAGAAGTGGTCAGATAGGTAGAAGGAGAACCAGGAGAGAGTAGCACATGATGTTCTGTTCACAGAGCTTTACTTAAATAGAAACCAACAGTTAGGGTAGTTATAAATTTTCCTGGTGGTCTCTAAGCTTATTTTGTATTTCTTTTTCACCAGAAGAGAAAAGCAAAGAGTGATCTGACTCCCCTGGAAACTGCCCAGAGTGCTCTGGCATCATGGAACTTGCCCCTTCTTCCAAAATTCCCTGTTTCTTTTGAGGGCACCACCATATTTCTGATTACCTAGATTCACTCTCGTTTTGTTCTTGACTCCTCACTCTTCTTTACCTCCATACTCAATGAGCTGCCAAATCTTGTTTCTACCTCCACAATATCTCTCTCATACGACCCTTTCTCAGTCTTATAGCCGTCACTCCAGCATCCTAGTTAGTATTCTGGCCTCATCTCTTCCCATTTCAATCCATCTACCACATAGCTGTTCAAGTAGTCTTCTGAAGTATTAGTCTGACCATGTTACTTACTATTTTACTCAAGACATTCCAGTGACTTTTTGTTGATCCTATGTTCAAATGTAAACCTTTTTTAAAAAATTTAAAGCCTTCTAAAACCTGACCCCTAGACTTCCTTAAACATAATTTCTCTTATGCTCTACAGTTAAGCCAAACTAGTCTTCTTGATATTCTTTACATGTGGCATACACATCCCACCTCTGTGCCTTTGAATTAGCTATTTCTCATGCCTGAAATGTACTCTCTCCTCACCTGCATCCCTTAGAACCCCTCATTTCCTTCTAAACTCAGCTCAGTGCCAGCTTCTACGTGAAACCTTTTCTGATCCCATCTCCCCAATTTGTACTAACAGGGTGGGTCTCCAGGGGATAGACCACCTCCAGTCTAAGGTACTCTCAGTAGTGAACCACAGGGTACAGTTAATCCAAAGTGGAGAAGGACATTTACTACAGTTGCACACTTGACACTCACTAGCTGTGTGACTTTGGGCAAGTCACTTACCCCCAATTGCCTCATCCTGGGTCATCTCCAGCCATCCTGATGAATTATCTGGTCACTGGATTCAGATGACTTTGGAGGAGAAGTGAGGCTGGTGACCTGCACAGCCCTCCCTCACTCAAAACAGTCAAGTGCAAGTCATGTCATCATTGCTCTGATGGCACGGTCTCCAGCAATGAAGGACGAACACAAGCTGTAAGAACAGTAATCACAACACATTCTCCCCATAAACCTGGGTTGCATTTTCCCACAACTACAAGCATACAAACAGCATTTATAAGAAAAGAAGACATACATATAGTGGAGAATACTGGTAGAGAGGGGTCCATGTAAAGAACACATATGGTCCAGGCAATCCATACCTCTGGCACTATGCAACCCTGATATCCTTGCTTTTTAAGTGATGTCCTCATTGCTACTTCTTCTGGCTATAATACTTTTGCTGAGCAGGTAGCTCAACTGAGCCAGCTCAGCTAGACTTTTTTTTTTTCATTTATCAACTGACTTATTTTAATTTACATGCATTTTAATACATTAAAATTTAAAATCTGTATTTTGACATTTAAAATACATGCTTTTTCCCAATTACATGTAAAAACAATTATAACATATTTTTTTCAAATTTTAAGTTCCAAATTCTTTCCTCCATCCTCTCCTCCCACGATCATTAAGAAGACAAGCAATTTGACATAGTTTATACATGTGTAGTCGTGCAAAACATATTTCCATGTTAGTCATGTTGTGAAAGAAAACACAGATCAAAAAAACCAAACAGAAATAAAGAAAGCAAAGAAAAAATAAGCTTCAGTTTGCATTTGGACTCCATCAGTTCTTGCTCTGGAGATGGATAGCATCTTTCATTGTAAGTCCTACAAAATTGTCTTGGATCACTGGATTGGTTAGAATAGCTAAGTTACTCACCATTGATCTTCATATAGTATTGCTGTTACTGTGTAATGTTCTAATTCTGCTCATTCCACTTTGCATGAGTTCATGTTAAGTCTTTCCAGGTTTTTCTGGGAGTATCCTGCTTGGCATTTCTTATAGCATAATAGTGTTTTAATCACAATCATATGCAGCAATTTGTTCAGCCATTCCCCAATTTATGGACATCCCCTCAATTTTGAATTCTTTGTCACCACTAAAAGGTGCTATAAATATTTTTATACATATATTTCCTTTTTGTTTTTTATCTGTTTGGAATACAGACCTAGTAGTGGTATTGCTTAGTTAGTCAAAGGATAAGCATGGTTTTATAGCCCTTTGGGCATAATTCCAAATTGCTCAGGAGAATGATTGAATTAGTATACTTCACCAACAGTTCAGCTGATAGCCAGAGCTAACTAAACTCACAAGACTCCTCGTGTTTCATCTCTTAACTCAGTGTATCTGCTTACTTCTGGGTGAGTAGTTCCACTTCTCCACTAATGTAACTCCACTATAAAATGTAACTGATGAAGAAATAAATCTACTCCCAACAGTAATCCAGAACTCAAGAATATGATTCCCACTTAATTTTTCCATAACTGGATCTCTTTTCTGCTTTCAGAGATCATACTCCTCAGACTCCTCTTGCGTTAGCCCTACTGAGAAATTAAATGTCTGGCTCAGAAAAACTATAATAGTTGGAAACCTTACTCTGCCCTTTTCAGATCTAACCATAATAAGAAAGATGTTAAGGATATCAACAGAATTTTAGAAAAGTTAGATATGATAAACCTCTGGAGAATAGAAAAGATTCTCTGCTGTGAGTGGCACATTCACAAAAATTGTCCGTGTATTAGGACATAAAAATCTCACAAACAAATGCAAAAGAGCAGAAATATTAAATCCATTTTTCTCTAACCATAATGTAATAAAAATTGCATTCCATTAAAAATATATATCTGTCTTTATAAAGAGGGAAGCCTAATCCTTAGCCAATAATTATTTGTTCTCCAATTCTATCAAGCTGTACTGAAGGACTTTATGTACCATAAAAAAATAACAGTGTAAAGCACTCCTTTACACTTCTTTTTTTTAAATTGTATTTATTATTTATTTTTAGATTTCAGCATTCATTTCCACAAAATTTTGAGTTCCAGTTTTTCTCCCCATCTCTCCCCTCCCCCCACCTCATAATGCCTTGCATTCTGATTACCCCTTCCCTTAATGTACCCTCCTTTCTGTCACACCCCACCCTACCCTTATCCCCATCTTCTCTCTTTTCTTGTAGGGCAAAATAAATTTCTGTACCACATTACCTGTGTTTTTTATTTCCTAGTTATATGCAATAATAATTCTCAACATTCGTTTCTAATACTTTGAATTCCAACTTCTCTTTCTCCCTCCATCCCTCCTTACCCATTCCCACTGAGAAGACGAACAATTCAATACAGGCTTTATATGTGTTATTTTGCAAAAGACTTCCATAATAATTATGTTGTGTAATACTAACTATACTGCCCTCTATCCTACCCTGTCACCCCTTTTTTTATTCTCTAATTTGACCTTGTCCCTTTCCAAAAGTGTTTGCTTCTAGTTACTCCCTTTTCCCATTTGCCCTCCCTTCTGTCATCTCCCTCACCCCACTTGTCCCCTTGTCCCCTACTTTCTTGTAGTGTAAGATAGATTTTCATACCAAATTTAGTGAGCATGTTATTCCCTCCTTAAGCCATATGTGACGAGGGTAAGCTTCACTTTTCTCCTCTCACCTTCTCCCTTTTCTCATCCATTGAACAAGATTTTTCTTCTCTCTTTTATGAGTTATAGCCTGCCCCATTCCATTTCTCCCTTTCTCCTCCCAGTATTTTCCTCCCTCACCCCTTAATTTTTATTTTATTTTTTTTATGGATATCATCTCTTCTGATTTAACTCAACCTGTCCTCTATCTGTGTGTGTGTGTGTGTGTGTGTGTGTGTGTGTAATCCCTCCACCTACCCAAATACTGAGAAAAGTTTCAAGACTTACAAATATTATCTTTCCATGTAGGAAGGTAAACAGTTCAGCTTTAGAAAATCTTTTATGATTTCTCTTTCCTGTTTACCTTTTCATGCTTCTCTTGATTCTTGGGTTTGAAAGTAAGATTTTCTATTCATTTCTGGTCTTTTCATTATGAATGCTTGCAATTCCTCTCTGTCATTGAATGACCATTTGTTCCCTTGAAGTATTGTACTCTCAGTTTTGCTGAGTAGGTGATTCTTGGTTTTAATCCCAGTTCCTTTGACTCCCGAAATATCCTATTCCAGGCCCTTCAATCCTTTAATGTAGAAGCTGCCAGGTCCTGTGTTATCCTGATTGTATTTCCACAATACTCAAGTTATTTCTTTCTAGTTGCTTGCAATATTTTCTCCTCGACCTGGGAACTCTGAAATTTGGCCACAATATTCCTAGGAGTTTCTCTTTTCGGGTCTCTTTTAGGAGGTGATTGGTAGATTCTTTCAATATGTACTTTGCCCCCTAGTTCTAGAATATCAGGGCAGTTTTCCTTGATAATTTCATGGAGGATAATGTCTAGGCTCTTTTTTTTGGTTATGACTTTCAGGTAGTCCCATAATTTTTAAATTGTCTTTCCTGGATTTATTTTCCAGGTCAGTTGTTCTTCAAATGAGATGTTTCACATTATCTTCCATTTTTTTAATCTTTTGGTTTTGTTTTCTAACTTCTTACTTTATCTCATAGTCATTAGCTTCCCTGAACTCGATTCTCTCTTTTAAAGAACTATTTTGTTCAGTGAGCTTTTGAGCCTTCTTTTCCATTTGGCTAATTCTACTTTTTAAAGCCTCCTTCTCCTCATTGGCTTTTTGGACCTCTTTTTCCAATTGAGTTGGCCTTTTTTTTAAAGGTGTTATTTTCCTCAGCATTTTTTCCTTTAGCCGGCTGCTGACATGCTTTTCAAGCTCTTCTATGGCCTGAGCCCATTTCATATTCATTTTAGAGGTACTAGAGGCAGAGACCTTGACTTTCTCTGACAGTATGCCTTGTTCTTCCTCATCCGAAAGGATGGGAGATACCTGTTCACCAAGAAAGTAACCTTCTATGGTCTTACTTTTTTTCCCCTTTTTTGGACATTTTCCCAGCCAGATTTCTGAATCTTTTGTCAAGAGGAGGGTACTAGTGTTCCTCCTCTCTCCAGTACCACTGAAGGCTGAGATTCAGATCAGCTGCTTAACCTCCCCCAGGGGCTTTGGGTGGGGGTGGGGCCACCACTGAGGGCTGAGGTTTAGATCAGCTGCTCAGTTCCCCCAGAGGCTTTAAACTGAGCTGCCTGGACAATGGACCCAGGCTGCTGCTGCTGCTGCCGCTGCCTGGGGCCAATGCTGGGAGAACTCAGTTCCCCTCTCTCCCAGCCTGGAAAGCCCTTCCACACTGACCTTTGGAGCACTCTTTGTTGCTTTTGGGTTGAGGGTTCTGGGACCCTCCCTGCTGGGAATTCTGCCCTGGAGGTCTGTTCCAGTCCCGTTTCTCTCAGTGCCGAGCAGCCAAGGCTAGGCCCCACTCCGTGTCCCGTGAGATAGATCTTTCCTATTAGCCTTCCAGGTTACGTTTGGCTGGAAATCTCTTTCATTCTGTTGTTCTGTGGCTTCTGCTGCTCTAGAATTTGTTGAGAGTCATTTTTTATAGGTATTTTGTGGGCTGTGGGGGAAGCGCTAGAATATATGCATCTTTCTGCTCTGCCATCTTGGCTCCACCCCTCTACACTTCTTTTTAAAAACTTATGGCAAAGAACTGAAAACTGCAGGAATGCCCATCTTTTGGAGAGTGACTGAATCAATTATAGTCCATGAGTGTAATGGAAATTATGTTGTAAGAAATGAAAATAATGATTTCAGAGAAACCTGGGAAGGTTTGTAAGGACTGATGCAGAGTGACACAAGCAGAACCAGAATAGTGTATACAATAACAGCAGCATTACAGTAACAAACAATTTTGAAAGACTTAAGGACCATAATTCCAGAGGACCCATAAAGATTCTACTCCTGATAGAGGGATGTTGGACTCAGGGTGCAGATTCAGACATTTTTGGACATGATAGGAATTTGTTTTACTTGATCATTCATATTTGTAATAAGGATTTTTTTTTCTTTTTTTAAGAGGGGAGGTGAGAGGGAAAGAAAATATATTTTTGTTATTTGGAGAAAATTCAAAAACAAAAGACTTTTGTCTGTTATCTACCTCTTACTGCCTGTGATTTCATTACCTTAAGCTGGGAGGAAATCAGTTAATTGGAAGCTTTAATCTACTCTCCCACCCTTCTCCAACTACGTGTCAAGTCTGATAGGTTCTTATATGGTATTCCATCCCCATAGTCACTTATCTCTGCAAAAGTGAAGGTAGGTGCCTTTTTTTTTTTCATTTTTTTCTTCCAAGAGAAGCTTGGACATTTTTGTTACAGACAGGATTGTATTTTATGTGTTTTGTTCTTTTCATGTACTTGTCTAAAGGCATTATGTATATTATTTTTCTAGCTTTGCTTCACTTTACAAGTCTCAGTATTCCTCTCTGATTTTTTTTTAGTATGGAATGTTTCATATAATGTAGTAATATTTCTGTTAATTTCCGGTAATGTTCCCATCAGTGGGCATCTATTCTGTCTCTAGCTCTTTGCTATTACAGAAAGTGCTGTTACGAATATTTTGATGTATGTGGAGACTTTCTGTCTTTGGTCTTTTTTGCATTTGTGGCTAGAAGCGGATTCTCTAGGTCAAAGAGTATTTACATTGTAGCCATTTTCTTAGCCTAATTCTAAATTGCTTTCCAGAATATATGGATCTTTTCACAGCTCCATAAGTAGTATATTAGCTTTCCCATCTTTCCACAGCCCCCTATAAGGGGGAACTCTTTGGCCATATTTGCCAGTTTGGGGGGTATTAATTAAAATCTGATACTTGTTTTATTTGATGCTTTACTGTTAAGTCATGACCCTCACACCTGACACAGGATCACAGGATCATAGATAAAAAGTAGGAAGGGATCTTATGGGGCCTTTGAGTCCAACTACCTCATGCATGAAGAAATTGAGGTTCACAGAGGTTAAAGTACTTGCCCAAGGTCCCATAGCTGTTTAATTAAGTCCATTAACTATCTTTCATATTGTATTTTTACTGCAGTAGTTTTCTCCAACTCTTGGCTCATCTTGTACATACTTGCCAGAGTAAAATCTTTTGCAAATACCACTTTCATCATGACATTTTTCAGCTTAGCGTACAAAGATTTTCAACACATAGTTTCCTTTCTCTCCTCCATCATCAAAGTGCCATTCCCTTCACATGGAGTCCCCTTTCCGTCCTTTCTAGAGTCTCCCTAATACCTTCAGGACAATTTCCACCAGATTGTGATCCATCAGTCAACAAGAATTTTTAAGCACTTACTATGTACCAGGCATTTTGTGCCTTGTTCACCCTCATTCAATTTATATTGGCTTATTTTGTATTCAGTGGTATGTTTTTTTGTAGTTATATTATCGATATTATAAGGTCCTTGAGGGCAGTGACCAAGTCTTCCAGTTCTTTACCATATTTCCATATCACCTAGAATAGTGCCCTTTATACAATTGGTGTTTTTATTCATTAAATTCTTGTTAATTTTCTAGTTGTCTTCATTTGTCCTATTTTTTATTTAGCTGCTCACCTGGTTCACAGACTCCTAATTTTTAATAAAAATTGTACTTTCCCTTCAACAAGAAATATCTTTCCAAACCTAGGTTCTAATGAGGTTTAAGTGTTGCTTCCTTTCTTTCTTCCCATCCTGCCCTCTGACTTTAAGGTAAACCCTTAAATTTTTCATTGCTTAATCTGTCTAACAGTTTTGTGTTCGTGGTTGTTGTCATACCAATGGTATGCTGGACTTCCCCAACCAAGCTTGATAGAGAAAGAACAAATTTTATTTCAAATTGTGTTCGCCTTTTGCTTCCCATTTAAAATCAGTCCTTCCATGTCACTGCTATATTATCAGTATTATTTTTTTTAATTTAGTGTCTTTTTTAAGGATATCTTTCTTTTTTCAGCTAATGGGAAAGAGGAGAGGTTAGGGTTGTTCATTTGGAAGGGACAAATATAATCTAATTAGCCTATCCCATAGGATAGGCTGTGTAGTAGAAACCTTAGATATTAGATACTCTTTAGTACTTGTGTTATTTTTTCATCGGTAAAATGTTTTTCTGGAAAATACACACTTATGTAGGACCTGACTTCTTCATATAGGTGCTCCCCAGAGCTGCTTCTTTGTAGTTATAGCTAACAAGAGTTTCCTGAACGGAGAAATGTTTTTTACACTCCTACTGGTCTATAGTTCATTAAGGACATTAGAATTAATGTTGAAAGAAGATACAGATATTGTTTGGTCAGTAACACAAAATCTAGATTGTAATACAGTGGGAGAGAACATTTTATCTCTTTTAATTAACTTGAGAATTGTAGCCACACATTATTAACAGAGTGTATTTTTCCACGTTGGCTAAACAATATTTTTTGTTTTTATAGCTGGCATTCCCATTTCACATTGCTGTTAGCTTTTTTTCCCAATTGTTGTCCAATATGATTTATTACACTGACATACTCAGAGCTGTTTGTTCATGATAAAACTTCCTCATGGGAATTACCACTAATTAGCATACAAAATGATCTAACACAATTTAATTATTTGGTAATGTTTTTCAGAGTTTTCTTAAAGATGAAACCTTGCAAGTTGAGGCCTGAACTTATCCTGGGTCATGACCTCTTTGCAATGTTGCAGTCTTGTTGAACAAGACAGAAAGCAAAACATAAATTAGCACTCCATTATAAGCCACTGTGCATTTCCCAATCTTTCATCACTCTGCAGGTCAGAGTCATGGCTAATATGGTAAGGAAGTAGCAAGTAGTAAAAACCTGTAGTTTCATGGACCAAGCAAGGGATATGATCTTTTATTAACTCCTTTTGTGGTTAGTTGTATCTTCTGACAATAGAAGCAAGAAAATTGAGAGTTTTTTAAGTTATATAGTACTGAGTGGGAATGAGTCTAAAACAAGAAGACAGTGGCTGCTTTTTGAAAGAGTACTGTGTTTATTCAGATTTCTATAATTTTTTTCCCAGTTGAAACAAGCATTTATTTTCACTCTCAACTTACCCTTCCCATTTAAAAAAAAAATTCAAAAATAAAAACAAAACCCTAGTAAGAAATATGCATGGACAAGCAAAATAGATTCCATATTGGCCACATCAAGCTGTATGTCACCTTCTGCATCTTGAGTCCATCACCTCTGTGTCAGGAGGTGGATAGCATTCCTCATCATCCACCTTCTAGAACTGTGCTTGGTCATTGAATTGACCAGAGTCTTTAAGTCTTAACATTGTTTGTTTTTACAGTGTTGTTGCTGTATGACTTATTCCCCTTGATCTGTGCACTTTATTCTGCATCAGTTCATGCAAGTCCTCTAGGTTTTTCTGAAATCATCCCTTTTGTAATTTTTTACGGTGATATGATGTTCTGTTACCTTCCTATAATATAATTTGATCAATCCGTCCTCAATTGATGAGAATGCCCTCTAGTTTCATTCCTTTGCTGTTATAAAAGAGTTGCTATAAAGACTTTTTTTTTGTGCTCAAAAGCTCTTTCCTTTCTTTGATTTCTTTGAGGAATATGCCTTGTAGTGATACCATTTTGTCCAAAGATATGCACAGTTTGTTAACTTTTTGGGCATAGTTCCAAATTGCTTTCCAAATCAGCAAGGCTACTCCACAGTCGAGTCTGCTGGTGATACATTAATGTGCCTCTTTTCTTCCAGCCCCTACAATACTTGTCATTTTCCCTTTCTCTCAGCTTTACTCTCTGAGGGAGCTACAAGGTGGAACCTTAGAGTTACTTTAGTTTGCATTTTGGTAATTTTTTGTGATTTTGGAGCAGTTTTTCATGTGTTTGTTGTTAGCTTGGATTTCTTCCTTTGAAAACTACTTGTTCATATCCATTGACCATTTATCAATTAACTCATGGCTCTTTTTCTCCTAAATTTAAAACAGTTCCCTATATATTTTGGACATGAGACCTTTATCAGAGAAACTTGATACAAATATTTTCTACAGTTAGTCATTTGCCTTCTAATCTTAACTGCATTCAGCCTGTGCTCTTTATGTAAACTTATTTTTATTTTCCAGTTGTAAGCAGTTTTCACTTTACACAAATTCGACTTTACATTAAGAATTCTGAAAAAAAGGGGGCAGAGCCAAGATGGCGGAGTAGAAGGATGCACATTTACAAGCTCCAACCCACAGCCCATAGAATTAATGTAAAAAGAGATCCGCATAAATTCTGGATCACTGAAAGGTGTGCAGAACCAGAGTGGAAGAGATTTCCGTGCCAGAGAGCCCTGGAGACCCGTCCCCAGGGTCCGTCGCACCCCGGAAAGCAGACCCCACCCCCAGCGCTGCCCTGGCCACGGCCCCAGAGAAGCTGACCCAAGCAGGCTTCAGGGACGGAAGCTCCGGCGGCCGGGAAAGTTCCTCCGCCCACAGAAGCTACAGGTCAGTGAGAGAGACGGCTAGCTGGAGGGGGGGAGCGAAGTGTCTCCGTGACTTGGGCCCCCTAGGGAGGAAGCGGCAGCGGCAGAGACGGGGGCAGGAAGCGGCGGAGGCAGGAAGCGGCGGAGGCAGAGGCGTGGGCGGCAGCGGAGGCAGCAGCGACTGCGGCCTCCCGGCACTCCCCCAGCAGCAGGCAGGATCTTCATTACGGAAGGTCTCTGCATAAACAGCCTGAGGGAGCTGAGCCTGTGAGACGGCCCTGCCCCACCCTGCTCCACTGCTGAAGGCCTCTGCATAAAGCCCCTGAGGGAGCTGAGCCTGGGAGGCGCCCCCCCCACCCGCTCCGTTCCTGAAGGTCTCTGCATAAAGCCCCTGAGGAGGCTTGGGAGGCGGCCCTGCCCCCACTGCAGCACCAGAACTAAAGCTTGCTGCGGAAAGCCCATTTGAACCTCAGACCCCAAGCACTAGCTGGGCGGATCTAGGTGGGGGTGGACAGGAATCTCAGAAGTCAAGTAACTGGCTGGGAAAATGCCTAGAAAAGGGAAGAAAAATAAGACTATAGAGAGTTTTTTCTAACAAATGCAAATGATCCCAACATTCGGATCTGATGACGAGGACATATTCTCGCCATCGGGGAAAGATGTGGAGGGCGGGGCCTCAGTACCCCAGACACCCCAGGGGGATGTCAGATGGGCTCAGGCCTTGGAAGAGCTCAAAAAGGATTTTGAAAAGCAAGTTAGACAGGTGGAGGAAAAGCTGGGAAGAGAAATGAGAGACATGCAAGAAAAGTATGAAAAACGGGTCAATACCTTGGTAAAGGAGACCCAAAAAAATGCTGAGGAAATTAACACCTTGAAAAATAGGCTCATTCAATTGGCAAAAGAGGTTCAAAAAGCCAATGAGGAGAAGAATGCTTTCAAAAACAGAATTAGCCAAATGGAAAAAGAGGTTCAAAATCTCACTGAAGATAATAATTCTCTCAAAATTAGAAGGGAACAGATGGAGTCTAATGACTTTACGAGAAACCAAGAAATCACCAAGCAAAACCAAAAGAATGAAAAAATGGAAGAGAATGTGAAATATCTCATTGGAAAAACAACTGACCTGGAAAATAGATCCAGGAGAGACAATTTAAAAATTATGGGACTACCTGAAAGTCATGATCAAAAAAAGAGCCTAGACATCATCTTCCATGAAATTATCAAGGAAAACTGCCCTGACATTCTAGAACCAGAGGGCAAAATAAGTATTGAAAGAATCCATCGATCACCACCTGAAAGAGATCCAAAAAGAGAAACTCCTAGGAACATTGTGGCCAAATTCCAGAACTCCCAGCTCAAGGAAAAAATCTTGCAAGCAGCTAGAAAGAAACAATTCCAGTACTGTGGAAATACAATCAGGATAACTCAAGATCTAGCAGCTTCTACATTAAGGGATCGAAGGGCGTGGAATAGGATATTCCAGAAGGCAAAGGAACTAGGACTCAAACCAAGAATCAACTACCCAGCTAAACTGAGTATAATACTTCAGGGGAAAATATGGTCTTTCAATGAAACAGAGGACTTTCAATCATTCTTGATGAAAAGACCAGAGCTGAAAAGAAAATTTGACTTTCAAACACAAGAATGAGAAGAAGCATGAAAAAGTAAACAGCAAAGAGAAGTCTTAAGGGACTTACCAGAAGTGAACTGTTTACATTTCTACATGGAAAGACAATATTTGTAACTCTTAAAACTTTTCAGTATCTGGGTAGTTGGTGGGACCACACACACATATGTACACGCATGCACGCACACACACATACACACATGCACACACACACAGAGACAGAGAGCACAGAGTGAATTGAATAGGATGGAACCATAGCTTAAAAGAAATTAAGGTAAATGGTGAGAGAGAAATGTAGTGGGAGGAAAGAGGGTGAAATGGAATGGGGTAATTATATGTCATTTAAGAGGCAAGTAGGAGACCTTTTAGTGGAGGGAAAAAGAGGAGAGCTGAGAAAAGAAAAAAAAAAACAATTAGTTTACCCTCATCACATTTGACTAAAGGAAGGAATAAAATGCACACTCATTTTGGTATGAAAACCTATCTTACAATACAGGAAAGTGGGGAGAAGGGGATAAGCAAGGGGGGGATGATGGAAGGGAGGGCAAAGGGAGGAGGGAGCAATTTGAAGTCAATACTTGGGGAGGGACAGGATCAAAAGACAGAAGAGAAACAATGAGGGGCAGAATAGGATGGAGGGTAATTCAGTTAGTCTTACACAACACGACTATCAGGGAAGTCATTTGCAAAATTACACAGATATGGCCTATATTGAATTGCCTGCCTTCCCAAAGGGAATGGGTGGGGAGGGAGGGATGGGGAGAATTTGGAACTCAAAGTTTTAGGAACAACTGTCTAGTATTGCTGTTGCTACTAGGAAAGAAGACATACAGTTAATGGGGAATAGAAAGTCATCTGGCCCTACAAGAGAAAAGAGAAGATTGAGACAAGAGAAGGGAGGGATGACAGAAGAGAGGGCAGATTGGAGACAGGGAAAATTAGATTGCTTGGGGTATTGGGGTGGGGGGAGGGGATAAAAGGGGAGAAAATTTGGAACCCAAAATTTTGTGAAAATGAATGTAAAAAGTTAAATAAATAAATTTAAAAAAGAATTCTGAAAAAAAACCAAAACATATTCCAAGAAAGCACATGTTAACTTTAATGTATACTCCTGTGAGTATGCATTCTCTTCTCTCTCTCTCTCTCTCTCTCTCTCTCTCTCTCTCTCTCTCTCTCTCTCTCTCTCTCTCTCTCTCCCCCTCTCCCCATTTCCCTCTCTCTTCTCCTCCTCCTCTCCCTCTCCCTCTCCATCTCTCCACTCCTGCTCCTTGACTCAGTCCTCATCTTCTCATTCCCCTAGAATAAAAAAATGAAACAAAATAAAAAACACTTCAAGTGAAAGCAGAACAAATTTCAAGGGCTTAGAGACCTCCACCTCAGAGAGAAGAGACTTTCGCTGCGTTCTGCTTACCCATCCAAATGTGTAGCCCCTGTGTGTCTGTCTTCTGTCCCTCCACACTTGGGTACCATATGTTGTCCTTGACCCCCTGCATGTCTCCCATCCTCTCCTGTCTGTGTTTGCATCTGGCCCCCATGTGTTCTCTCCCCTCCCTCCTTCCCCCACCTATGCCCTGCATAATCTTTCTCCCAAAATGCCCGGTACCAGCTCCCACCTCCTCCTCTGTCCTCACTTCTCTGTCCTTCCCCCCACCACTCCTATGTGTCGTTGCACCATGTACCAGCCCCCTCCCCCCATGAGCATGGGGTCCCCCCTTCCTGCTTCCTCTTCCCTATGTCTGGAGTCAAATTCAGTTTGTGTAGAGGTCTATGAAACAGTTCACTTACATAAAGTGAGAATTGTCTTCAGTGGTAATCCAATACTTTTTCTTCTTTCCATCTTTTCCCTGCCCCCGTTGAAAAAGAAAGAAAAACGTTCCAATGAAATATGCATAATAAAAAAAACAAATCCCTTATTGGCCATACCCCACCCCCTTTCTGTACCCGGAGTCTATTGCTTCTCTGCATGTCTCACCATTAGTCCTTTGGAATTGTGCCTATTGCATTGATCAGACTTTTCTGCTCTGCCTTTATAAATAAGAAGAGAGTGGTGAAAAAAAGAGTGTGCTCAGCATCAGTGCCCTAGGTTGGATGCTGTTGTGTTCTGTCCCTTGTCTTGCTTGCCCAGAGCCTTTATTTTTATTATTTATATTTTTTTCCATTTAAACTTCTCTTCAATATCTAGTCTCCATAGTTACTTTGTTTTGTGGGCCTAATCCCTTTTTTACTACTCAACTTGTTATCCTCCCCGCCTTCTCCTCTTTTCCTCATGTTTCCCTTTTGAGTGAAATGTGTTTTGCGTACACTCTGTGTGTATGTAGTCTTCATCAATCAAATCAAATGAGAGAGGTTCAGCTGTTATCTGTTCTACTCCTTCCAACTTGCTTTTGTATGGTCTTCTGCTCATGAGGTCATTTCCCCCTCCTTTTGTCTCCTCCCTTTCCCCTAATGTATTCCTTTTCCCTGTTCCACCACTCCCAGGCCCTGTATCTTAATAGGCTCTATCTATGACCACTGATGATGACAGGCATCTCATATTAAAATACATACAACAGTTTGTCCTTATTTAGTCCCTTATGATTGTTTGCTCATATTTACCTTTCTCTTTTTGGCTTCTTTGTACTTGTTCTTGTGTTTTTATTACAGAATTTCTACTCAGCTCTCTTTATCAAGAATGCTTAGAAGTCCTCTATTTTATTAAAATTCATATCTCCCCTGCAGGATTATACTCTGCTTTGCTGGCTAAGTTATTCTTGGAATATCATGTTCCAAACACTCTACTAATTTATAAAATCACATTTCAGCTCTTTTAAAAATTTGTACTCCATCTCTTCTAGGAATTCTGATTGAACTTGTACCCAAGATGTGTTTGTTTTGTTTCTGAGGTTTTGCTTCTAGCTATTTTGGAGTCATTCTTTTTTGGATTTGTGTCTTGAGTGTCCCTGTCACCATAATAGCTCTTTGTGGTGGGATTGTTTTTCTTGATCATTCTTTCAGGCAACTGCCCAACTTCGGCCTTAGTGTTAGGGCCAGACTCTGTACGTTTTCTGAAGGGATGGCCTGGCTGTCTGGTTAAGTGTTGTGTCACACAACTGCACTGATGTGCAGCTTTACTCACAAGGCGCCAGACCACCGGTCTTTCCACACAACTCCTCCAGCATTGTCTTTTATCAGTTTTACTAATTGGCAGCAGTGTATGAGGTGAAACCTAGTGATGTTTTTATTTGCATTTCTCCTATTATTAGTGATTAGTAGCATGCTTTCATGTGGTGGTTAATGCTTTGAGTTCTTCTTTTGAGAACTTTTGTACCTATCCTTAGACTACTTATCTATTGGGGAATGGATATAGTGTGTATGTGTGTATGTGTATGTGTGCATGTATGTGTGTGTGTGTGACTGTGTGTGTGTGTCTGTGTATGTGACTGTGAGAGTGTGTGAGTGTGTGTATGTGTATGTGTGACTGTGTGTGTGATTGTGTGAGAGTGCGTATGTATGTGGGTGTGAGTGTGTGTATGTGTGTGTGTGCATGTGTGTGTGTGACTGTGTATGTGTGTGGATACCAAACCCTTATCAGAGAAATTTTTACAAAAACTTTTTCCTCATTCCACCTCTTCCATCCTTGTCCTAAGTGCATTCATTTTGTCTGAACAGAAGCTTTTCAGTATCATGTAATTAAAGCTATCTATTTTATCTTTTGTAATTGACTCTATCCTTTGTTTGGTTTCAAATACATCACCTATCTTGTAGACTTAGTACTTCATTGAAATATATGAACTTAAAAAAAATTTCCAATGGACTCTTGAGGCAAAATACATTCCAGAGAAAGAACTACAGCATTGGATCGCAGATAGAAACAGGCCAATTTCTTTTGTATTATGTTTTGTTTTATTTTATTTTACAGTTTCTCCCATTCATTTTAATTCTTCTATGCAACATGTATTTAATAGGAAAGTACATCTAGAACCTATATAAGATTGTACACTGTCTCAGGGATGGCATAGGAAGGGAGGGGGAAAAAATCTAAGATATATGGAAATGATTATCAAACACCGAAAACAAATAAAATAATTTAATTTTTAAAAAAACAAATATATCTCCTACCTGTAACTTTAAGAAATATTTGATCTGTTTCTCTTCCTGCTTTTTATAGTATGATCTTTAATATTATGATCACCTATCCATTTAAACCGTATTGTGGAATATAGTGTATTTGTCAGAGATATTTGTCAAAGCCTGGTTTCTGCCAAATTGCTCTCCAGTTTTCTCAGGAATATTTTTTATGAAATAGAGAGCTCTTCCTAAGTAATTTATGTTTTACACTTTATCAAATACTAGGTTATTGAGTTCCAGTGTTTCTCATTGTCCCTTGTCTACTCTCTTCCTTTTATCTCCCTCTCTGGTTTTTAACTAGTACCATATAGTTTTGATGACCACTGCTTAACAATATTTTTTGAGGTCTAGAAATATATTCACCTTCTGTCCCTGCTTCTTATCGTTTTCCTTGATATTCTGGCTCTTTTGTTTCTCCATTAAATTTTATTATCAAATTCTATAAAGTATCCCTTCAGTAATTTGCTTAATATAGCGTTAAAAGTGTAAATTCACTTGGGTAGTATTCTCATTTTTCTAATATTGGCACAATCCAATCATGAGCACTGACTCTTCCTATTTAAGTTTTTCTTTAGTTCTTCTAAGAGTACTTTGTAATTGAATCTATATGTCTTTTGTGTGTTTCAGTAGATTGATCCCCAGATAATTTATGTTTGTAGTTATTTGGAATAAGATTTCCCTTTCTGTTGCTTTCTGAATTTTATTATTATATATGAATATAGTTCATTTGTTAAGTCTGAAACTTTGCTGAAACTATAATCTTGATTAGAAATCTTTGCTGATTTCTTAAGGGATGTTCCAAATACATCATTATCATATCATATGCAAATAAGAGTAGTTTTATCTCCTCTTTATCTATTACCATGAGTTCTTAAAGGATATACAAGTAGAGCACAGGCTCTTCTGTCAAGTTATACTAAATGTTTAAGTATGGGTCCAATAATAAACTGAAGGTCTTTCATCAGAAATTCTCATCACCAGGTGAACCACAGGTTGAAATTTTTGTTTATTGCAACTCTGTGGCTAGCTACTAAGTTGTTGAAGGGTTGCGACTGTGTTGGTGGAGCTTCAAACTAATGAAGTCACTAAGCTATTAAAACTTAATACTACATTAAGACTCTTGGAATACCCAGTATATTACCATTGCCACTACTCCATTTCCCTGATTTTGTTTTTACTGTAGAAAAAGAATTCTTTAGAATTTGCCCTCATTTTATTCCAAATCTTATCTTTTCTCAGTCTTTTGTGCAGGAGATTCTGAATATTTTATTTATCTTTCTTTATTCATTTTTTACATATTGGATTAAATGAATAGATTTTGTACACAATTTCTTCTTCTTTCAGTGTTCCTAAGACTAATTATCTGAATTTTCAAATATTTTCTCCTTACAATTAGGGACGCAAGCTTCTCATTATTGGTACTACCAGCCGGAAAGATGTCCTGCAGGAAATGGAAATGCTTAATGCTTTCAGTACCACCATTCATGTGCCTAACATTGCTACAGGAGAACAGTTGATGGAGGCTTTGGAGGTAATAATAAATTAATGAATTGATCTGTGCATACTATCTCTAAAATGTACTTTTCTGACTAGAGACAATGCAAGTTGTGAATAAATTGATTGTAGAATTCTTGGTAACTTATTTCAGTTATGACTCAGCAGAAAAGTATGCTAATAAGGATATGTGTCTTCTGAAAGAGTGGAAAAATAAGTATAGTTAGAAGCAAATTTATTACCAACTTCAGGATTATGGTTGATATAGGCAGTACAGAGAACTGAAAGACCTCTTTCACACATTTAGAAATTCTGGGAGCAATATGGTGGCATGCTAGTAAATTACATGAAGAAAGAAGCATAGATTGTGAGAGGCAGCAAAATAATTAAGAGTAAATTACCTAGAATATTTGTATTGACTTTTAGCATATTTCCCTGAGTCTAATCAGATTCATTATTAGCATTTGTATTTCTAATATAAAGCATTTTGCAGAAACAGTTGCAAAATTTCAGAGACTTTGCAGAACAACAATGATTCTCAAGACCAAAGTATGGTGAAGTTTTAAAACATTTAAATTTCAGTGGGGATTCTGTAATCCTTGAACCTAACCCTAGTTTAATTATTTTTATTTTAGCAAGACTATTGTTGTACACATACCTACATTTAGTATCTGTTAAATGATTGCACTAATCATGGTGACCTGGAGACAAAGGACTTGAATGCCAGCTCTCTGAGAGCAGGGACCATTTCACTTTTGTGTCCACGTTCGCATCACCCGGCACAATGCCTGACGTGTAATGGGCACCTGATAAGTGCTTGTTGATTGGCTGGTTAGTTAAAAGCATCTGTGTGTGATTGTTATAGTCCGTGAATTCTGGAATGGAGTAACCGCTATGATTTACTACAGTCATGTTACTACATTTGAAAAGTCTTTTTAAGACTTTTCAAGTCTTAATCCCAATAAAATGACAATTTATTTGGTGTATTTTAGCTTGTGTGCCCTTAATGTTTATTTGAGGAATAAGCATATTGTTGTCTAATTTTTTTTTTGCAAGAGCTCTGTAGGAGAATGAAACACCAGTTTATTCTATTATAATACGTGCAGCATGTCTCTGAGTAAAAACTGGGTTTTTCACTGTGATAATGGTTGCATATTTATACTATTTTTTTTCCTGTGGAAATATAACCAGTGGTAAAATGATTCCAACTTTTGTTTAAAAGAAATGTTTATTCAGGATTATGACTTATGTAGGAAATGAGATCCAGGTTTACTTTAATGTATTATGAGAAGACAATAAGAATTTAAATATCAGTAAAGTATTCTAATTAAGCTCTTAAGGATAAATGTGAGAATTGATTCTGCTTTTGATGTGGATTTTAGGTATGATTTAAGTGTTTCTTGTTTTCATTTTTCTAGCTTTTGGGTAACTTCAAAGATAAAGAACGTGCCACTATTGCACAGCAAGTCAAGGGAAAGAAGGTCTGGATAGGAATCAAGAAATTATTAATGCTGATTGAGATGTCA
The DNA here is from genome assembly GCA_023548195.1 of Bettongia penicillata ogilbyi. NCBI lineage: Eukaryota > Metazoa > Chordata > Mammalia > Diprotodontia > Potoroidae > Bettongia > Bettongia penicillata. Next base: position 739,284 of record JAJHZJ010000452.1, read on the forward strand.
CTACAAGTAAGAGTCATCATTGATATGCCATTAAAGGATTTATTATTTTATTTTACAAAGGTTTAATTTTAGCAAGCTAAAAAGATTACATTATTCTCTAAGTCTTGTGTAATATAGTTGTTTGCCTCTGAGATTGTGAAATACAGTCTGAGGAGTACTCTTTCCTTCTTTTTGTTCAAACACATCAAAAGCATTAGAGCTGAAAGGGATCTTGGACATCACCTAATCAAGTCTCCTTGTTGTACAGATGAGGAGATTTTAACCCCAAGGAGCTTTGGTTACTTCTGTCTTAGAAGTTAGAGATGGAAAGCACCTTAGAGAACATCTTCTCCAACTCCCCCTTTCACAAATAGGGAGCCTGAGCCCCAGAGAAGAGAAGACACTTGCCCTGGGTCAAAATCTAGTGAGTTGTAGAACTCGGCTGAGAATCCAGAGCTCTGGGCTTACTGTTCATGGCATGTTATACTACTTACTTTACTGGATTATGGCTTAATTATTCATATTTTAGTACAAAAGAATGTCTCAGTTGTCTTCAGTTTCTTAAACATTCACATTTTCTGAGCACCTGCTGCATGTACAATAGTGTATTAAGTACTCACATTAGGGGGTCAAGCCTGCACAGTACGTATGGCAAAGAAACTATTTTGTCTAGGGCCAGTCCTAAGATGAGTCAGGAAATTTCTTTACTATCTTTCTATTTTCACTGTCGGTGTTCTTTTCCATTCTTCTGGAATTCCTCTTTTACCTTCTGTTCCTAATCTGACTTTTCTAGATGCTTATCCTGTGTGCTATTCAGTAACTTCTGATAAACTTATTTTTAGTTAAAAAACTAGTCCTTGCTAAAGTGTTCTTCAGTATTTCAAAGAATTTGGGAATATCTTAATGTGAGTATTCCCGTCAGAAATAAAAATTGTAAACCATCCTTGTCCTCTCTTATGAATTTCCCAAAGGAAGCTCCACCTACCATGCTGAAGGTTTTCCTCCAGGGTTTCTTAAATTACAAAGGTCCCAGTGCAGCATGAGGAGTGTATTCTGAGTTATTTCCTATACTCCATATATGACTAGTCCACTTCCTTTTCAATCATACATCTTTTTGAACTCCTCTATATGGCTTTTTGTGTACAGTTCTATAACAGTAACGTGCTGTAGTCCTTCCATGCCCACTGGGGGTCTCGCTGTTGTCCTTTGGTGACTTCCAACTTAGATCTTCAGAAGTTGTAATATTCCATGATTCACAACCATAGAATACCACCAGAGATATTGATGTTAATCAGAGTGACCTTGGAAATATGGGAAGATAATGGCATATGAAGATCTTTAGAAGCCTAGATTATCCACAAACACACTAGGAAAAAGTCTGAGAATGTGGTAGAAAGAATGATTGTAAAATTAGAAAGATATAGCTACAAACTCCTTTATCCAATCTAGGACTGCACAAAGGAATCCCAGAATCCAGCAGAAGCTTGGAGTAGGAAAAAGCTGGGCAACCAGAAGCCAAAGCATGGACTCCGACCAGCTCTTGTTTGTTTGGTGCCCAGAGCTCAGTGCCTCGGCCACCTGCCAAAGAAACAGCAGGACATGGGGCCAGGCTAGCACTGAACAGCACAGTGTGCACTTCCACAACATTTCAGTGCCCAGACAGCTCCACTCAAGGGCACTGCAGGAAACAGGGCCAGACAACAGAGCAGCCAGGTAACTTGGGGCCCAGGAAACACATATGCAAGCCACAGAAGTAAAAAGAGCCCATGTAGCACCTCAGAAACAAAGCAGTTGGGAGCTCCCAATGGGCCTGCTACTGGCACTATCAGTAGCATCTGGGAGAATTCCTAGCAGGCTCACAGCAGAGCCAAATCTAGGTTTGGAACTTTGTAAAAACAATGAGACAAAAAAGGTTCCAGGACAAAACCTAAGTTAAGTCACTAGGAGACTGAGCCAAAACCCAGTAATTCCTGCAGAAAGCAGGAGCAGGTCTTATCCACTGTATACAGAACCAGAGCTGGCCCATACAAGAGTAAAGAAGAGAGCAAAATCGCATCCAAACACGAAGCCCCAATTCAGAAATTGAGGTTGGAGATATGAATAAATAGAACAAAGTGCTGATGTAATGAAAAAATACCTTGGACTGAGAGAAGCCCAAGAAGTAAATGCAATAGAGTAATAACTCCACATTTCCAAATAGAGCCTCAGAGAAAAGAATGTCCTGACTGCAAGAAATAAAGGAGTACCTGGAAGAAATGATGAAATAAAAGATACAAAATACAGTATTAAAGAACAGTTTAAGGAGAGAAAACTAGCAAGGAAAATTAATAATTAAAATACACAGTGCTAAGTCTTGCTCTGGAATTGAATTCCCTAAAAGCTACAATGGGCCAAACCAAAAGACTCTTTAAAATAGTAAAAAATAATAAAGTAAACTAAAAATGGAAAAAAATTGAAAATAAAAGCAAAAGAAAATGTTACTACTCTTAGAATCTTTGGATTTCCTAGACATCATGACCAAAACCAAAACAAAATAATCCATATACTATATTTGAAGAAAGCATAAATAAAAACTTGTCCATAAATAAAAACTGGAACAAGAGGGCAAAGTGAAAATAAAAAGAAACTACTAGTTACCTCCTGAAAGAAGTACCAAAACAAAAAGAAAGCTCCCAGGAATGTGTGTATATTAGAATGTAAACAAATTAATTGTACACCTCCTGTTACAGGAAAAAAAAGCAATTGTATGCTCTAAACCTTACTTTCTTCAAGGGTAAAAAATATAAATATCCATATATAAAAACCAGCAGAAGACCTGGAGGTGACTTTGTATTATTATTTTATGATTCTAGGAGAAGGAAATGGGCAGGAGGAATAAGGGAATATACGGGGAAGGAAAGGAGAAGGAAGAACAAGATCATAATAAAAATCCAAGGATTCCAAGTCAAAGGGGAAAAAATCCTGGAAGCTGTCAGAAAGGGTTGAATGACAATGCCGAGGAGCCACGAGTAGGAACACACAAGACTTTCAGACTAAAGGAGAGGAAAGCCTGTAAAAGGCAAAGATAAAGGCTTAAAATCAAGAACAATCTACTCAACAAAACTTAGTAAATTACTGTGGGGGGAAATGAACCTTTAATGAAAGAGAGGATTTCCAGACATCCCTGATAAAATTAGTTGAACTGAGCAGAATTTTTGAAGTACAAGTGGAGGAGTCATTAGAAGCTTAGAATGGCAAAAAACATTTGATCTGTAGAACGGACTATATGATGATGGATTGTTTACATTCTAACATAGGGAGGAAAAACATTTGTCAGAATCTTAATGTTTTCAAGTGTCATAGACAAACTTAAATAAGTCAGCCAGAAGGTCTGAAGTTAGTTCTGTTCTGTTTTATTTTATGGTCCAAGAAGAAGGAAATTGTTGGAATAGAGGAATATACTGAAAAGTAAAGGAGAGAGAAGGGGAGAAAACTTATTTTCTCACATGATAGTAGTGCACAAGATGAAAACCATGAGTATATGAAGGAAAAGGTCAAGGGAACAGTTAACCCATTAACCTCATTTTCATCTGAACTGGATCAAAGAAGGTTGAATATACTCACACACATGCTTGTATCCACACAAAAAAATAACCTGACGTGCAAATAAACTAATCTCAGCTTGGGGAATAGGAAGAAACAAAGAGGGAGAGATAAAGGGTAAGAAAGGAAAGAGGTAGTCATAAACACAACAAACTTTAACATCAAAATATACAGCATGAAAAGCAGAATAAAAGGAAAGAAAAATATGATTGTAGACTAGGCAAAGGGAAGATTTGAAAGATAAGCAGAATAGAAAGATCCCGTCAATGGTAGCTCACTGGTGTTAAACAAAATCTTCCCTTTTTTCATTACTTTCTTTGTAAAGAAGGAACAAGGGATATAAGGAAGAACAAGAGGACAGGGTGGGAAGAAATAGAAAATCAAGATTCATCATGAAGATAAATGGGATGAATTCACCCATAAAATGGGAGTGGATATATATATATATCAGAATGGATTAGAAAGTAGAACACAATGATATTTTGTCTACAAGAAACACATTTAAAACAAAGATTCACAGAGTTCATATAAGAGTTTAGGGCAGGATGTATTATGCTTCATATAAGTCCAAAAAAGCAGCTTCATATAAATCCAAAAAAGCAAGGATAATAGCTGTGATTTCAGATAACAGTGAAAAGAAATCTGATAAAAGAGGTTTTCAGGAAAACTTTTATTATATATAAAAGTTTTGTAAGGAATAAACCAGTAATATTTTTACATGCATACAACACCACACACACACACACACACACACACACACACACACACTCCTAGCTGGTATAGGATATAACTACTTAAAGGGAAAGTTAATAAACTTGCAGAGAGAATTAGACAAAAAAAACTATAATGGTGAGGGACCTCACTGTATCCCTTTTAGACCTAGATAAGTATAACAAAAAGATAAACAACAATATATATAACTTTAGGGAAATTAAGAGTTAATAGATTTCTGATGATTACTAAATGGGAACAGAAACAAGTTAACATATTTCTCAACTGTTTTGGCATCTTTTTTAAATTAATTTGTTTTTAGTTTTCAACATTCATTTCCACAAGATTTTGAGTTCCAAGTTGTCTCCCCATCTCTCCCCTCCCCCCACCCCAAGACCCCATGCATTCTGATTACTCCTTTCCCCTGTCTGACCTCTCTTCTATCACACCCTTCCCTTCCCTTATTCTCATCACCTCTATTTTTTTGTAGGGCAAGACATATTTCTATACCCCATTACCTGTAGTTCTTATTTCCCAGTTACACGTAAAAACAATTTTTAACATTCATTTTTAAAACTTTGAGTTTCAACTTCTCCCCCTTCCTCCCTCCCCACCCATCCCCACAGAGAAGGCAAGCAGTTCAATACAGGTTATACATGTGTAGTTATGCAAAAGACTTCCATAAAAGTCATGTTGTGAAAGACTATATTTCTCTCCATCTTATCCTGCCCCCCATTCTGTTCTCTCTTTTGACCTTGTCCTTCCCCAAAAGTGTTACTTCTAATTGCCCCTTCCTTTTGTCATCCCCCCACACCCCATTTAGCCCCTTCTCTCCTACTTTCCTGTAGTGTAAGATAGATTTTCATACCAAATTGAGCGTGCATGTTATTCCCTCCTTAAGTCAAATGTGATGAGAGTAGGCTTCACTTTTCCCTCTTACTTCCCCCCTTTTCCCCTGCATTGAAAAAGCTTTTTCTTGGCTCTTTTATGAGAGATAATTTGCCTCATTCCATTTCTCTCTTTCTCCTCCCAATATATTCCTCTCTCACCCCTTATATTTTTTAGATATCATCCCTTCCTATTCAACCCACCCTGTGCCCTCTGTCTATATGTATATAATCCCTGCAACTACCCAAATACTGAGAGAAATCTCAAGAGTTACAAATGTTATCTTTCCTTGTAGGAATGTAAACAGTTCAACTTTAGTAAGTCCCTTATGATTTCTCTTTCCTGTTTACTTTTTCATGCTTTTCTCGATTCTTGTGTGTGAAAGGCAGATTTTCTATTCAGCTCTGGTCTTTTCATCAGGAATGCTTGAAAGACCTCTATTTCCTTGAATGACCATTTTTCCCCCTGAAGTATTATACTCAGTTTTGCTGGGTGGGTGATTCTTGGTTTTAATCCTAATTCCTTTGACTTCTGGAATATCATATTCCAAGCCGTTCAGTTCCTTAATGTAGAAGCTACTAGATCTTGTGCAATTGGTGGATTCTTTCAATATTTATTTTACCCTCTGGTTCTAGAATATGAGGGCAGTTTTCCTTGATAATTTCATGGAAGATTATATGCCTAGTCTCTTTTTTGATCATGGTTTTTCAGGTCCCATAATTTTAAAATTTCTCTCCTGGATCTATTTTCCAGGTCAGTTGTTTTTCCAGTAAGATATTTCACATTGTCTTCTATGTATTCATTCCTTTGGTTTTGTTTTATAATTTCTTGATTTTTCTTAAAGTCATTAGCTTCCATCTGCTCCATTATAATCTTTAAGGAATCATTTTCTTCAGTGAGCTTTTGGATCTCCTTTTCCATGTGGCCAATTCTGCTTTTTAGGGCTTTCTTCTTATTGACTTTTTGGATCTCTTTTGCCATTTGGGTTAGTCTATTTTTTAAAGTGTTATTTTCTTCAGCTTTTTTGGGGTCTCCTTTAGCAGGTAGTTGACTCATTTTTCATGATTTTCTTGCATCACTCTTATTTCTCTTCCCAATTTTTGCTCCACTTCTCTTATTTGATTTTCAAAATCATTTTTGAGCTCCTCCATGACCTGAGACCAATTCGTATTTTTCTTGGAGGCTTTGGATGGAGTAGCTTTGACTTTGTTTTTTTTCTTTTTGCATGCTTTGGTCTTCCTTGTCACCAAAGTAAATTTCTATAATCTGTTTTTTTTCTGGTTTTTACTCATTTCCCCAGCCATTTACTTGATTTTTGAGTTCTTTGTCAAAGTAGATCCCTGTTTTCATTGGGGGTGGGAGTGAGGTATACTGTCAGCTGCTCAATTCCCCCACAGTCTGTGGGCCTAGAAGCAGTTGCTGTCTGTCCCTGCTGCTGCTGTGGCTGCCACAGTTTCCTCTGCCCCCTTTCCTCTCTGCCACCCAAGGGCTGGGGCCAAATCACTCTTTTCTCCCACACTGGTCCCACAGGCTTTTTCCACTGTCCACTTACCAATTTGTCCTCAGTGTTTTGGGGTCCTGAAGTCTGGAAACTGCCACAGGTGTGAGAGATTCAGTCATTCCCCCCCCAAGGCCTGCTCAAGTCCTGTCTATGCTGGTGTGGCCCATGCTGGACTGCGCTCTGCTGCCAGCATGGCACAATAGATACTTCCCGGTGACCTTTCAGGCTGTCTTGGCCTGGTGATTTGCTTCACTCCATCATTCTGTGGGTTCTGCAGCTCCAGAATTTGTTCAGAGCCATCTTTTACAGGTATTTGGCTGGGCTTGCAGGCAGCACTCTGGAAAGTTTGTGCTATTATTCCACCATCTTGGCTCCACCCCTCTATTCTGGCATCTTTACAAAGATAGACCATGTACTGGGGCATAAAAAAACTCTCGAACAAATGCAGAAAAGCAGAAATACTAGACTCTTTATTGAATATAATGCAATAGAAATTATATTCATTAAAAGGTCTTTGAAAAGAAGATTAAAAATTAGAGATTAAATAATTGAATCCTAAAAATTGATAGATAGAAGAAAAATCATAGAATTGACAGAAAATGGCAGCAAAGAAAACAAGAGCAATGAGATTACATACCACAACTTAAGGAATATCACTAAAATAGTTCTTAAGCGAAAATGTATATGTCTTACATAGGGAGTCTTACCTTTTTTGTGCGTCATGGGATTCTTTGGCAGTATGATGAAGCTTTTGCACCCCTGCTCAGAATAATGCTGATAGCCTACATTCATGTCTGAAGAAAATGCTAAATTTCATCTAGTGGTTAGTGAAAATAAAGACTGTTTTTCCCCCAGATAATTAATGGACTCCTTAAATCTATAGATGGACCCTAAATTAAGTAAATGCTTTCATCATCAAAAGAAAACTCAATTAATTGATCGTACAATTTAAAAAAACTAGAAGAGCAACAAATCAAAAAATTCCAATAAAACACCATAGTAGGATTTCTGAAAATCAAAGAAAAGATTAACAAAAGTGAAGGCAATATAGAAATACTACTGAATTTAATTTTTTTAGAAAGAAATAACACAAGTAGATAAAATTAGTTTGTATGGCTCGTTTTTTGAGACACTGGTACAAGGTGTACTTTTGCACAATATTTCTAAGGTGTTGGGCCTTTAGATGTGTACAGCAACTTAATGCTAATGTCCACAATAAAAGAAGTAGCCATTAAAAAATGAAATAAATTTACCTTTCTAAAAAGAGCTAAAGCAGATGGTTTTTATCAAAACTAAAAAAGGATAGTTCACACCTGAAAATGAAATAAAGGAAACTGTTTGGCCTGATTATATACCAATAAAATTAACAACTTAGATAAAATAGACTAATATTTACAAAAATATGAAATGCCCAGTAGGACATAGGAAGTAGATTATTTAAATAATCCAATATCAGAAAAAGAAAATGAACAAGCCATAAATGAACTCCTAGAGTTTTGGAGGGGAGAAAACAGGATGAATTTATTCAGATGAATTTACAAATAAATTTACTCAAACATTCAAAGGACCAATTCCAGTATTACATAAACTGTTTGCAAAAATAGGGAAAGAAAAGATCTTTCCAAACTCTTTCTGCAATATAAATATGGTCTTTATACCTAAACTAGGGAGAAACACAGTAAAGAAAGAAAACTAGAAGCCAGTATCTCTAATGAACAGTGATGCAAACATATTAGGAAAGATACTAGAATAATTTATTAACATATTAGCAAAGAAGGTACAATACATATTAAAAATTAATACACTGACTACATTGTATTTATACTGGGTATTCAGGATTAGTTTAATAAAAGGAAAATCATAAATAGGTGATATAGCAAAAAAAAAAAAACCACATGATTGAACCAATAAATACTGTAAAAGTTTTTGGTTTAATCCACCACTCATTTCTTTTAACACACACACAGAAATAAATTATCCTTTCCTTATTATGGTAAGTAATATCTAAAACTAAACACCAACATTATATATAATGGAGATCAGCAGTAAAGCAAGGATATCCATCTTCATCACTACTATTTAAGAGCTAGAAATACCAGCTGTAGTGGTAAGACAAGAAAAAGAAATCAATGGAATAAACATGCAAAGAGAAAAGAAAATTACCAGGTTTTGCAGATGGATTTGATAGTCAATTTAGAAAAGCTAAAAGTCATTAAAAAAATTTAAGTGAAACAATGACTTCAACAAAGTTGTGAAATATATAATAAATCCATCATCATCATTTCTATATATTACCAAATAAAACCCAAGAGGAAGAGAGAGAAAGAGAAATTCCACTCAAAATCACCATAGAATATATATTTGTGAATCTACCCACAAAGACACATAGGAACTATATGAATATAACTATAAAATATCCTTTACAAAAATAAGCAGTCCTAAATATGTGAAGAAATACTAATTATTTGTGGGTAGACTTTGCCAATATAATCAAAATGATAATACTACTTAAGTTAGTTATTCAGTGCTATACCAATTAAAACTACCAAGTTATTTTATGAGCTAGAAAAAATAATAATAAAATTTATCTGGAGAAACCAAAAAGATGAGAATCTCAAAGGAAATCATGAGGAAAAAAGAGAGAAAGAGATGATACCAGATCTCAGACTATATTAAAAAGTAGTAATCTTCAAAGGGATTTGATGCTGGTTAAAAAGTAGAAAGGTTAAACATTAATACAGTAGCGATAGAGCTGGCAACTATGTAACTCTTCTGGAAAGCAGTCCAGAACTGTACCCACTAAGTCCTAGAACATTTTGTTCTAGCAATACACCTGCTAAGCATATACCTCAGAGAGATCAAAGAATAAAGAAAACCCATCTGTACAAAATTACCTATAGCTTGTTGATTGGTTAATCATAGCTTACCCTAAGGATATACTCAAAAAGAACTTTAGTTGCAGGCCAGTCTGTCAGGGCTACTACTGTTTTCTAGCCATTTTAGTTTTAAAAAAATGTTTCTGTGTAATTTCTCTGTGCTCTTAGTACATGGTCTATTTTTGTAAAAGCATTATGTGTCATTGGAAAATATATTCTTTAATGCTCTCATTCACAAAATTCCATAAGCCTTTCATTCCTTAAATTTTCCAAGTTTGATTGCTCAATTTTACATTTCCTTTTAGTTTATCTTTCTGTTAGAATTGTCCAGCTCTGAAAAAGGAACATTAAAATGACCTTCAGTTATCATGCCATTACTTGTATTTTCACAATCTATTTTTATTTGTGTAATGAGTTAACTTTCACTTCATGAATTTAGATGCTATGTCATTTGGTACATATGTTTTATATAGATATTGCTTCTTTGTGTATGCTTCTTTTAAGTATAGTTTTCCTCATTGTTACCTCTTGATATTTTAAATTTTTGTTTCTGTGTCATCTAGTAGTATCGACGGTTTCAACTAGTAGATAACCTATTTTTTTCCAAACCCCCTTTAAACAGGTTAAAAATGAAAGTCAGTGATGTGATTAATAACAGAATTGATCATCAGAGGTTCTGCTTCTCTTCCTGAGGAATTCTAGCATTCTTCTTCCTGTTTTCATCTTCACAAACTACCCTCATGAGTGGGTTATTTCCCCCTTTTTAGGTGGGAACTCTGAGACCCAGAGAGGGGAAAGTATTGGTCATGACAGAGTTTGAAAGTTTTCATTCTTTATATATCTTTATTTTTAATTATACTTCTTGTATGCAGCAGATTGTTAGAGTTTGCTTTATATTATTGTTTCAATTTAATATGTTTATTATATTCACATTTAAGGTTGTGATTTTTTTGAGGTTTTCTTCCATTTATTTCTTTTGTATTTTATTCTCTTCCACGTAAATCAATTTTGCTTACACCGTTTTAATGCTTTTCTATTCCATCAGGCTTTCCCCCTCACAACTGTGGTTTGTTTTTTAACATCTCTGTGCTCCATTGCTTGATGAAATGCTTCAATGATCCTTTAACCACATCTTCTGAAGGAAACCTTTGAGTTTGTTCTTCTGCTCACTTTATAGCAGCACTTTGGGCATACTGTCATTTATTCCTCACATGTGCAATCCTCTGTAGTTGTCATGATGGAATAAGGAAAGCAATAGGGGTATGGCCTCACTTGGCCATTGCCTGGTTGTGTGACCTCAGGCAAGTTTTGTTTTCTATCTGGATCTCACTTTCCTAATCCATAAACTGAATGGCCTAAACAAGATGATTTTTCTTAATCCATGATATTTTTTATGCGTGTATGCATCCTTGTGTCTAATGCGAAACTCAATCTTGGCCACCCTGCAGGATCTAGATGTGCCATACCCAGGTGGATTCAGGCAGTTCTTTAGTGACTAGAATTATTTTGCATGGGGAGAGGAGATGTTAGAAAGAGGAGAGAGTTAAAATAGAAGGGAAAATTGGACAAGTCACAGATTATTATCCTGACATTTGAAAGTTGGAAATTACTTTAGAAATAATCTTGGGCATCCCCTTCATTTTATAGATGAGAAAACTGAGGCCCAAATAGATAAGGTGACTTCTTCATGATCAAAAAGTTAGCAGTAGTGCTATAGGGAGAACACAGGGCTCCTGTCTCCCAGTACAGTACTGGTTCCATGAAATGGTTTGATGGGTCCATGAGACTATCATGACACTTTGCTGGACTCAACCCAACGCTCTTTCTATACCATGCTAAAGTGGAGAATATTCTGAAGTGATTTTTTCCCACTCAGAAAGGTAGAATTCAATGAAAACCCTACTACGTCTCTAATATCAAACACTGTCCTGGCACAAAGTTTACAGGGAAAGAAATTTTCTAGTAATTTTGTCTTTTGCAAGTTTTTTCTCTCACTCTGGAAGGTATTGAATGTGAGCCCAGGCAACATTTCCAGTCCAGTTTGTTACCTGTCCTTTCATATTTTCCCAGTTGTATCTTCACAATGGCATCCCAGATTACCTTTTTTCATTCAGTATATTTCACAGCAAAAGTAGATTTTTTTAAAAAACTATTGAAAATACATTAAATGAAAAGGAAAATCTGAAATTGGTCATTGGATTCATGAACAAATTGCTTAGAGAAAAACATGAACTCTACAAAAATGTGTGTCCCCTACTTACTGCTTTTAATTGAGAACCTAAATTTTGGAAGATGAAGTAATCTACCAAACTGGCTGTTTTTGAATACATTGATTTACTTGCAGTCTGAGCAGTAAATTAAAATTATAGGTTAATCACATTGCTCAAAATTCTTTTTGGTAAAGGTATAGATACAGGTGTATTGGCTCTTTTCTTGGAAGAAGATAAATCTGTCAGAGTACTCAGCTGCATTCTTCATTTTTTAGTCTCAGTACTTTAAAAAAAATCATTGCATAGAGAAAAATATGTAGTTCTTTTCTCCCCAACCCCCACCTTCTTCCTTTGATGCTTCCAAGTCAGGGATCAAGTTAATGCCTCTTATGTATGTGGGGTAAAAGGAAGAGTGTTGCACTTGGGCCTAATCTTCAGCTAACTGACATTTCATAGACCTGTAAGTTTGAACTCCTTCATGTCAAATGGATTTCGTGCAGCTGAGTGAATTCTCTTTAGATCTGCTTAAGAGAGGCTGAGCCTAAGTGAAGAGGCATGTAGTTTAGCAGAATATAAGTCATGTTACCTCTCTGTTCACTATACACAATTCTGTTAAAACTTGCACAGTACTGAGGATCTGCTCTGACTAGATGTCACCTGAGGGAATAAAGTCATTTATCTAGATTACTTTTTTCCTCTCTTTCTCTTGACTTTTAATTCCATAGCTACAGGCAAGTCAGTAAGTCATTGCTCACACATATTAAATATATTTAATGGGCAAAGACCTGCAAGTACTGACTACAACAGTTTCAGCCAGTTTCATTTTTAAAAACTTGACAATTGATGCACATGTAGTATTATTCCCAAAGAAGAAAAATGTTTCTTTATTTAAAGAGTCATACTTTTCGTAAGTCATTTGTAGTATGACCTCTAAACTGTGATGCATGTGAAACTCTTTTTCTTGTTTCCCAAGACGGAAAAAGTAAGTAATCATAAAAATAAATCCAATTGCATATATACCCACAGCTGCACTGAGTATCTGAAAGCTATTCCTGGAGGGAAGGGAGTTCCCTCTTGGGAATCAGACTCTCGTCCTGGAACATTTTTTTAAAGTTAGGTATGTTTCTAACAATCTGAGCTCCTCTTGGAGCACTTGAAATGTTTTTGACATGATAATTTTCTAAATTATTTCACATATCTATTGGACCAGTATTAGTGGAAAGTGGTAGGGAAATTTATTTTTCACTTCATACAGGTTAAAAGTGAAAGGCAGTGATGTGATTAATAACAAAATTGATCATCAGAGGTTCTGCTTCTCTTCCCGAGGAATTCTAGCATCCTTCTTCCTGTTTTCATCTTCACAACACCCTCGTGAATTACAGTGGGTTATTTCCCCCTTTTTGGGTGGATACTCTGAGACCAAGAGAGGGGAAAGTGTTGATCATGACAGAGTTCTTACGTCTTTTGATTAGTAGTTTGATCAAGTTTAGGACCAGTAACAGAGTTAGTATCATTTAAACTTGTTTTGTTTCAGATTTAGTCTTGCTTTTCTTTTGACCTCACTCTGTGTACTAATTGAGGGGGTTTTCTCACCACAACTTCCCCTAGTCTACTCTTAATCATTAGAGAAGGGAGAAAGAAAAATGGAGTGAGGATTTTATGTAGCACCTCCTCTGTTCCAGGCACTGTACACTAAAGCACTTTACAAGTATCATTCCATCTGATCCTCACAACAGCCCTGTGAAGTAGATGCTGTTATCCCCATTATTACAGATGAAGAAACCAAGGCAAACAGGTTAAATGACTTGCTAGTGTACAAGGCTAGGATTGAATTCATGTTTTCCTGACTCTGGACCCAGAGTTCTATCCACTGTGCCACTGTGAATTCCCTGTGGAATATATTTAATTTGAGCTCTTTGTAAATGGCCACCAGTCTCATGAATGTGTAATGTTTTTCTTATACTGGTAGTAACTAAGGAACTCCTGATGTGTTTTGTGTGAAAGCGCAACTAAACCAGCCAAAGTGTTGACACCCTGTTACAGCCCTGAATGTGAGAAGCCCCCTTTGGAGGTCTAGCTCTATTTCAAAACAATTTATGTATTCTGTTATAAATCGTATTAATGGAGAAAAAGCTGATAAGGTGCGTCTGTTGGTCAGTCAGAAGGTTACTGAAGTGCAAGTGTTAGTGTTTATTTAGGATGAAGTAAATGTACCATTAACTGAAGCACAGTATACTATTAACCTGGATTCTTTATCTTTTCTGTTATATTTAGATGGATCCTGAATACCGTGTGAGAAAATTCCTGGCACTCTTAAGAGAAGAAGGGGCGTAAGTAGATGCATTTAAAGCTGTCAACCCAGCTTACATTTTGATAGCTGCTTCTGTTTACTCCTGCCACCTCCATGTTTCTAAGAGTTGCTGTAGAGTCCACATATTTGAATTCTCAGCCAGACTTGGATGGCTTTGGATTTCTTTTTTTCTTTCCAAAGTATTTGCTATCATTATAGGTATGATCAAAATCCAAGCAGAGATGTTGTAGTGCTGATTTGTTTTCCCTGTACTCCATCTCCAGACTTGTCAGTAAAAACTGAGGGTGCATATTTAGTGAATATGGTCTTGCCCTGTTTTACAGTGCTCCTCTTCTCTGTAGCTAGTGCAATCATAGGAGGAAAAAATCTCTGAAAGAGCCTCTTTTTACTGGTTCACTTTTGGAAAGGCTCCTGTGGCAAAGGAGGGACAATCTCATCAGTGTGATAATTGTCTCTTTGATGTTACTTTGCAGTAATCCCCTTGACTACGACTGAATGTGGACCATCTGCTGTGCAAAGTGACCAAGGGAAGTGACCAAGGGAAGTGACCGTCATGCATCTTACTCAAGGGCACTGGCCTAAATGGAAATGCAACTCTACCTTCCATAAGCCCTCAGTCTGCATGTGTAGTGCAATATATTCTCATTCCTTATGCTCGTCTTAGATCACTCTGGTGTTTTTGTGGTAGGTAATAGTTTGCTTGGTGTTGTGCTTCTGTTTCTGTGCAGACTAAGAGAAGTCATTCTCACTCAGTTTTTAGGTGTGGAAAAGAATGCACTCTGCTTGCTAACATTACGCATTTCAAATGTTCTGCCCCACATACCACCGGTAAATTTAACAAGTATTGCAAGTAAACATCTTGCTTGTTTAACTGAGACCAAAATCATCACAGGAAAGTGGGACAGGAGTGGTACCTTAGAGGGAATGTGATTCTCTATGGATTATTGATGTATTTAGATGTCAGGCAAAAATTAGATTATGGCTTTCCAGAATCCCCATTGTAACCCTTGCTAAACACATATAAATCTGAATTTCTCACTCTTTCTTTACTCATTTGAAATAAAGTTTGCAGTCTGTGGTCAGAAAATTTTCCTGGTGGGAGAATAAATTAAGACTGCCGAGGCAGCATCACATTGAAGAAACAGTATTTACCCTTGATGTAATTTGTTTGATTTGAAGAAATTCAGTCTATTACTACTCTATATGGTTGTTAAAAACCAGTGAGAGTTATTTGTGAGAAAGTGTACTACCCTAAACAGAAAGAGGTTATTAAACGTAATTCAGGAACTTCTTTGTGTTAATTTGTGTCCAGCTTTAAATGACCCAGTTCCTTGGAGCACTATGAAGTTTGTTAGCATCCCTAAATTTTTCTTTCCTCAGTGAGAAAACTTCAAAGTTACAGTCTAGCCTTTCTTCCTTTAGAACCAGCTACCAAAGTACTAATCTATACTGTGCAGTATCTAAAGAATATACAATTATTATTAGTTGAAATATCCAAAAAGATGTCCTTTCCCCTGATCTTTTGATTTCATTCTAGCAAGTATGTCCCATTTCAGTTATCATCTGCCCATTCCTTCCAAAAGGGGCAAGGCAATCAGCATTCATTTCTTTTTGGTGGCTTGTCTGATAACTGAGTTAGAACGTGTTTAATTAGGTCAGCTCATTCCATAATGAGGCTTGTAGAGCATGCCACTTTCTCCCCCACCCCCACCTTCAAAGGGAAGACAAACAGCCCAGAGCCGAATGATGCAGCTTCATACTAGCCCAGCCAACCTGGCTGCTGGAGCTTGCAACCCCAGCGTGACGTGGGTCTCTGTCATTTGTCCTCCTGGTGGGAGAGCAAACCATTTTCCAGGCCTTGCTGGATATACTTTTAGCATAGTCTTACGCACATCATCAGCTTTCTTTGGGGGTTTTCCTCCTCTGTTCATTTTAAGTGATGTGTACTGTGAAAATTGGTGATTTCCAGTGGCCAGTATCCATGGTGACCCCTCCCTATGCAAGATCTTGCAACTTCCTCTTCCCAGGAAATCAGCACATATTATATTAACTTAATGTCTCTGGTTAAATGACATAAATGTTTTTATTGTGCTTTTGTCCAAGGATATATTGAGAACTATGTTATATTTAATGCCAATGACTGGATGCAATAAATAGCACATACTTGGAAGAGTTTGTCAGCCTCTTGACTTTGCTCAGGCAGTGAGTAGTCTGTCGGCTCCGTGGTGAAGGGAATGAGGACATCGTTAGAAGCTACTTACTGCAGTCTCAGGGGTGCAGAGCAGAGTAAGGAGATGCTTTTTAAAGTGTGGCCAATAATCACAAGTTATGTATAAAAAAGATGCTCTACAAGTAAAATTGCAAGTGGTTTATTTTATTTTTCCCATTGGGAAACTGGGGTACAGAGGCCATACAATCAGTCACTAATGAAGTTAGAAAGAGAAACTCTTCTTAATTAGAACTATATGCTTCCATGAAGCGCACAAATCAAGTAGTTCCAACCTTTCCATTAGGGTTCTTCACAGCTCTTTTCATGGTAAATTCTGGTGTCCCTCAGATTTTTTTTCGGGGGGGGGCTTTCGTTTTATTACTTTGTTTACACTTTCCTGTGATATGTAATCTCTCTGCCTATATTCCTTCAGAGTAACTCTGAATGAAGTCCTAAGTCACCAAATTAGGACCCAGACAATCCCTGAAGACTTGGGTCCTGATCTGGAGATTTCCTGGGACAATCTGTAAACTTCTGGGGTTGAGCAGGGTGCCTCTTTAATACTCCCTGGGGAGTCTCCAAGAGCGTCTGAGAACTCTGGAGTGAATCCATTCCCTTGGGAATCTCAGTAGATTTCTCCAAATGTATGCCAGATGAAGTGTTCTAAGAATGGTTTAAAAGCAAGAACCAGGCAGTTACATGTCTGGAGTTAGCCAACACACAGCTGATACAACAATAGATGAACAATCAACAAGTGATTGCTAGCAGATTTGAGAATGCGTCTCACCTTATTCACACGACTTCCCTTCAGTCCTCACCCTTCACTTTTGGGCCCAATGGTGACTTATGCTTTATACTCGGTTAGCCTGTTTTTTACCATAGAAAGGGATATAACCAGTGATGTGCTGGTAAATGTTTAACAACCAGCTGTCGGGGAGGGGGCTGTTTGTGACACACTTTGCTATTTAATCTGTTTTATTAGCATTTTCTTCATCACTTTCTTATGCTTAGACAATCATCAAAACGGTAAATCAAGCCCTGATTTATAGCATATGCAGATGTGTGTGAATGCTCGCATGCTGCAAATTTAACCATCAGCTCTCATGAACCTTTTTGAGCTAACACTAGCACACCCTTAGATATAGTATAATGATCTCTAAAATAATGCTTTGCTATAGGGAATCCTTTTCTTTAAAAAAAGAAAATATAGACATTTTGAAACTCTGCTTTGAGTTTCACCCACTAGTCAGTAAACCCACCTTTTTAGTGTCTGAACACAGCTGATGGTGAACACATTTTGTTCAAAGGCTGTAGTGCCAGGTAAAGGACAATTCTAGTCCAAATACAATGGTAGAGGCATTCTTTCCTTTTCTTTCCCTGCTAGCTTGGTTGCAAGCATCTTCAAAGCAGTAGAGCAATGAAAGGTTTGTACCAGTAATAAGAAAGTCATACATGAATTTTAAATTCAGGTGCTAAAACTATAGCCAGCTATGTTCCCTGAGGCACTGCTGGGACCATGGTCTTGAAGTAAGCCCACTGAGAAGGTATGTGCTCTATGTCAGGGACCGCATTCAAGTTCAAAAGATACCACCTCTGATCAGTAAGAATCCTTATGACACAAACATAAACAACACAAAATTTGCAAGAGGATGAGGAAGTTGCGTGATTAAAAACTTGTGGCACACAGCCCCCGTTCTGTACTACTTAAGGAGCATAAGATGGACAGAAACACCATGTCCTACCTCCCCCAAAACGCTCCTCGGGGTTTCTTTTTTATTTTATTTTATTTTTTTTGCCAGGGAGGAGGATGGAGAATGGGATGAGAGACAGGAAAGAATCAACAATAACAGCCACAATTTTCCCCCCAGTCAATTTGGTTTACAGCACCAAGCAAAAAAAAAAAAAAGTGCCTAAAGCGATGTTGTTCCCTCTGCTGCTCAGCCTACATCACCCTTGTCCCTCTGCATTTTTCCATCATCTTTGCTGCTTCTTTTCTCTGAACTTCTCTCCCTGTGATTTCCCCTTCTTTCTTCCATAGTAAATGATTTAACTTAGAAAGGAACCTTCTGATTAGTTTTCATTTTATCTCTTCTTGAGGATCTTATTTCGTCCCTTTTGGTTAAGTCTTTGTGGCCATTTTGTCACCTGTGAAACTGTACCTAAGTTATTTTGCTTGCAAAATGTAGAAAATGATATTCCTTAGTTCCTTCAACCTATCTTGCTAGGACATGGTGAGTCTCCTGAGGGCATACTGCAGTCTGTCAGTGGCCTTTCATCAGTCTGTAAGAGATAGATCACACAGATTGGTTATCCATCCCCTATGTTAAGACCTTAAGGAATGAGGAGAAGGGGGGCGGTGTACAACAACCTCCTTCCCATTCTACTTTTGCAAAGTTCCAGTTATTGAGAAACTTTCTTTCTAGCAAAGTAAAATCCAACTGTCTTTAACTTCCACATACTGCTGATAGTTTTGCCCTCTGGGGTTACACAGAACATAATTTCTCCTGAATGACAGCCTTTCAAATAAGACAACTATCCCTCCCCCTTTTCCCCTGAGCCTATGAATTCATAGTTCCAAATTAAACATTGCCATTTCTTTCACTTTATTCTCCTCTGGCTCAGTTTCCCCCAAGTTGTCTTCTAGGAAATGTGCTACCTTAGGACACAGTAATCCTGATGATGTCTGATTAAAATTGATCAAAATTGATATATCACCAAGTATATTAAGGAGTCAGTTATAAAGGAATGAAAATGAAAAAAAACATTCCAAACTCTTTTAGGGGTGATACTGGTAAACATCATTCCATCCTCTATCCTTATTAGTGCAAATTCTAAAGATTGTTTGATAAGAGAAAGTGCAGAATAAATAAATAGTATAATGGAAATATGAAAGCACTTTTGAGCTTCAGAGAAAATTGCTATATTTATTAAAGGTAGAATTTTGCAATTGTGTCTAAAGACTGGAAGAATCATCCCCTGTTCTGAATTAAATAGAATTTCATTCTTTGAAAGACTTTAAAGACTTTTGGATTTTAAACCAAAGAAACAAAAACCACCCACCTGGAATACACTTATGAGAAATTCTACTCTTATTGCTCAAGCCAATCTATAAATTATAATGAGCCTGAGCCTGTTTTCCATGAAATTAAGAGACTAGGAATGTCATTCCACATTCACCAGCCATCATTTTCATTCTACGACTTATTCCTTATGGGGGACCTGGAGGAAACTACTGACATTTTACAGAACATTCTCAAACACCAAGATGCCTTATTTTACAAAAAGTTTTATCAGAGGTGCCTACAAAGAAAATCCTATATTCCCATGGATATCCCTCATAAAATTCCCAATAGACTATCAATTGAAAACATTTTAAGGTATTAAATTGGTGAGCTGTTCAGTGGTACTTCCAGAATTTTATGGTACATTCTTGACCCAAGGATCTCCTTTTTACCATCAAAACCACCACCTTGTCAATTTCCAACCAAAATGACTTCAGATGTGACAGGAGATCTTAAACATTTCCATAATATAGCTCCCCTCCTTTTTCATGGAAGGAAATATAATGTCTGATTTTTAAAAATCAGGCTGCAAAATTTCAACTTAGTAGAGAAGATGCTACTAATTTAATATATAATGCTGTCAAAGCTGAAAAGTCCTTAAGTAAAAGGTATCAGGCTCTATAAATTTAATCAGTACCCAATGTTATCAATTTTACAACTTGTAAATTATGTATACCAAGTTTATTTAAGCAGGAGGTTGCCTCTGGTAACTTTACATTGTTAGTAGCTCAGTTTTTACTATGTGAAATTATGTTTAGAATATTCTTCAACAAGAGAACAAAAAAGAACCTTGAGTTAGGGTCAGGGACTTGAAAGCTGAGGTCACCATGTTTGGAATTTCATATTCTTGGCCTTATGAGAGTTTATCTGTAAAGTACACAGTCTGTAACCACATGTCAGTTTTAAGTTTGTTTACCTTCTCTTTAATGACTTAACAGAAAAAAAAAACTGCATGATGAAATATATTTTCTCCAAATATATATATAATATATTTATATAATATATAATCTTAGTTAACTCAAAGGTATATACATTGTATAATAAATAATATTTATAAAAAGAGAATTTTTTTGAATATAAAATCAAAAAGATCAACAACCTCTACAACTTTTTACAAAACTTTGGATACAGCAGGTTTGTAGGAAATTTCCATCGGTTACTAATACCTGACTACAGCAAGAATAATTACAATGTAATCAATGTACTATTATTAAATAATTAAGTCAGCTACTGGAATACTCCCCGGAAACATGACTTTTTACCACTTTTAATATAGAATACATAGGTATGAAAAGGCTGCTTTTAAAATATGTATCAGTTACAGCAAGCATCACCAAGTCACCTTGGTATAACACTTGGCAGTCTAAGGTGAGGTGGAGGGAGCATTCAGACTCCTTATAGGGCAAGTTAGGGAGGGAGAGGGGAAGTGGAAGTATACTTTTGCACCTTACAGTATGCATGCGAGGCTCCTAAGTAATGGTGTAGACCATCTTAGAGAATGAGGAGAGTGCTACTAATTCTATCTCCTGACCTCTAATCCAAGAATGTGATAGCTCAAATAGAAAATAACTCTTTCTTCCCTGAATCCTCTTCCCATGTATTTTTGTAAAAGTTCACCCCCTACCTCCAAAAAAAATCACTTGCCTGGATTTCAATAGTCTTCTACAGGAGATGTAAAATTGTCTCAAGGCTGGGTAGTTGGTCCCACTAAGTGCATCCCATTAATTTATGGATCAGGGGATTATGTCAAAAATCAATGACTGTATGATGAGTAAATGTTCAGAGTGTTACCTCTGAGTAAAAATAAGGGAAAGAAAAGCAGTATGGAAGAGTTTTTCATTGGATTGCATTTTTTCTTATATAGGTCAAAGAAAGGTAGGGATAGTTGTTGGGTGTGGGATGGGGGAAAGGTCCTTATTTTAAAGGAAACAAGAATACTTCTCATTCCTACAACTAAAGAAAAAAAAGAAGACCATGGATGGATAGCTTCATAAGGAGACTCCACTAGAGCTGGTGAACAAGCCTTGCCCATATGTTGGCTGGTTCATACACACACAAAAAAAATCACTTGACTGCATTTCCAGGTGAAACCTCTTTACAAAGAGACTTTGGGTTTTGCATCTATTGTTCATAAATGCTTCTTAAGCGGAACAGACTTCTGGAAAAAATGAAACAATAATGAATGGCTGCTATTTGGCTAGCTTAACAGGTGCTTAAAGTTCAAAAGCCTCTTCCAGCTCAGCCTTGGCCAGCCTACCACCTGATCCTCACTAAAACTATGGCTTTTCACCAGCATATGAAGGTATGTCAAATTTGAATGGTTGCAGTTAGGGGAGAGGATACCACAGGGGGCTGTCCTGCTTCATAATTCCTGCTTCATAATTCCCACTTCATAGACATTAAGTTATCCCATCATAAGTAACAGTTTGAAAACAGTGATTACTGTTATCAGGCAGAGAGCTCGGATCAGCCCAGCCTGTCCTGCTGGAGTTGACATTTTTTTTTTTAATTTTTATTTTCTCTTAACATGTGCAAAGATTAGCTCTGGGGTCTGTGCCTGTCAGACCCCAGAGAACCAAAGAGAGAGAGAGAGAGCCCCTTCTTTAAAAAAACAAAAAACCACACACACAAAGCATCCAGAGTAGGGTGAAAATCTTGAGGAAAAGGAAGGAGGAAAAGTCCCATTCAATTGGTGGGTTGGGTCCAGGTAATTTACCACACGTGCATCTGGCATTAGTCTATTTTGTTCAATGCTCTCCGATGCTGTGAGCATGGGTCCTGGCTGTCCTGGCTTCCCGTGGGACTGTGGTCAATCCTCCCAGCCACATGCTTCACCTGCTCCCAGAGCCCTTTGAAAAAATAAAGAGAAAAATTGAAAAGGGAGGATCTCTTGCCCCTGGATGGGAAAATAACATAGACTTGCACTCCCATCTTAATTAATAGTGATTTTACCTTTGCTCATTAAGGGTTCTTAGCACTATGCAAAAGCTACTTACAAAATCTGGTAGCCTTAGGGACAAAAGAGTAAAAAGGTTTTTATCATTTTGCAAGATTCAACAAATATGGAGTTTTATAGACAGAATCTAACAACTAAAAAATCCTTAAGCCAGGTACGGAAGACCAGCCTAGTAAGTAGTCTGCATGTGGATGCTGGGTTGGTTGGAATATTAGGAGAGAGAATTCCAGTGTAGTTTATAGTGACTGCAGGACCGCCATCACTTTGCAACAGCCACTCACCCATTCAGTCAGATGCTTCTCTATCCAAAGCCTGGTGGTGTGTCTGTGAAATCCACAGTCACAGAGGCAAGGATGGGAATGAGGGTGAAAAGCAAATAACTACGTGCCCTGAACAAGTAGAAGTTTTATAGGATGTGTATTAAAGAGCAATGATTTGATTCACTTTACTGTCTCTGCACTTTTAGCAGGGAAGGAAGATTTGTGAGCTAATAAAATGCTTTATAATTCTTTGCAAGGCTGATTTGGAACTTGTTTGTGTTCCTAATCCTGTACTTCTTCACTGGTCATGATAGATGACTCAGCACTGGTTTAAAGTTCATTCATTCATTTGACCAACATTAAAGCTGAGGGTTATCTGTGCTCAGACCACTTCCGTCTTTAAATTCTGAGCCCAGTAGTTTATGGGGTCACGTTTCTCAGCCTTCCCTGGGCTTTTGATTTTCAAATCAAAAAGTTCCTTCCAAGGAGGTTATGCTGATGAGGCTGCCTGAGGAGTTAGTTATCTTTCCCAAACAGGAATTCTCTGAGGATGGGAAGAGATCAATCAATGTTTCTATAATGAATTATCTTAGATGGGGATGCAACATCAACCTAGCTGATCTGACGCTATGCCTCCAAAACACACCTTAAAGTAAGCCTTAAAATGTGATGTGGTAAAAGGTCATTAAAAGTATGAGACTTAACTTTTCTACCAGTGTACAATCGTAACCTGAAGAAAAATATTCTACTTAATTCTACTTCCATGAGAACACTGTAAGAGTATCTTACATTATATCATGTTTTGCATAGACTATATCACGTGAACCTCACCCTGAGGTTCAGAGATATTAATCCACTTGCCCAAGGTCTCCGGAATAGTGGCAGATATCTATCACTACATGGATTACAGCCTGGAGACTAGAAATTAGGTTCATGAAACCTTGTCAATAACTCATTTAACTTCCATATAAATAACTGGACTTAGCCCTTTAGCAAAGGGCTTAGACTTTTGTCTACTTGAAGCATAGTAAAGTACGTGATCCACATAAGACATCAGAAAGTATTAGATGTACTGGAAAGTATGTACTAATATTTTTCCCTCCCAGAAAGATCCTGGGCTTCAGTTTCTGTATACTCCTCTATTTTACAGTCCCCTCAAACCATTTTTACCAATGCCCATTCTTCACAAGTGTTATCTAATTCTTCCCTCTCCATGGTTCTCCTTACCTCTCTGAAGGGCAGCTAGGTGCCTCAGTGGATAGAGTACCAGGCCTGGACTCATCTTTGTGAGTTCAAATTCAGCCTCAGATACTTACTAGATGTGTGACTCTAGGCAAGTTACATAGCCCCATTTGTCTCGGTTTCCTGATCTGTAAAATGAGCTAGAGAAGGAAATGGCAAACCACTCCAGTACTTTTACCAAGAAAACCCCAAATGGGGTCACAAAGAGTCGGACACGACTGAACAATACCACCATGTCTCTGAACTCTAGACAGGAGTAATTGCAGTGAAGACAGCTGGAGGATGAGTTTCTAGACCTGTCTTTGCTAGTCTCATCTTGTGATCCTCCCTCTGGCTTAGCTTTCCCTGTCTCATTAGATTCCCTGTCTTTATAACTGAGTGAGGAAAGAAACATGGTCAACTACCCAGGAGCCAACAAAGAGAAATTCCGTTCTGGATTTGGCTCTAATCAACAGAAAGAAATTGGTTGCTGACATAGAAAATGATGGAAACCTTGGGGGAAAGTGATCAGTTCTTAGTGTTTGTGATAGAGGAAAGTATAAGCTGCAGCCATTTTGATGGATTCTCTATCAGACGTTTGAGGAGAACAGATTTAAAAAGATTCAAAAGTAAGATGCAATGCATTCAAATTTATTACTACAGAGGAATTATTCCAGCCCAGGAGGGACAGGAAACTTGAAAAATGACATTTGAGAGAGACAAAGAGAAACTGTTCTAATGGGAAGGAAAAAGTTGTGTCCAAAACTCGCCAACCAGCTAAGAATATTGAAAGACTTGGTATAAAATATAATATAATATATATTATTATATATAATAAAATATAAAGTGTGGGCCAGGGACCTTGAGAGCTCCCTGAGACTCACAAGGTCAAAACTATTTTTGTAACAATATTAATATTTTCTCTAAGATAGTAAATATCGATAACCATAACTCACATAAACAAAAGCGCTCTGGAGGTGTTCAGTAATTTTTGAGAGTTTAAAGAAATCTTTAGACCAAAAAGTTTGAGAACAACTAGTATAGAAGATGGAAGCAGAAGTAGAGTGCCCTAGGAGTCTTGCCCCATTGTTATCATTCATTTATGCCCTACTCTTCGTGATCCCATTTGGGGACTTTCTTGGCAAAGATACTGGAATGGTTTGCCAGTTCCCTCTGCAGCTCAGTTAAAAGATGAGGAAACTGAAACAAATAGGGTTAAGTGATTTGCCCAAGATTATACCGTTGGAAAATGTCCAAGGCTGGATTTGAACTTGGGTCTTCC
Source organism: Bettongia penicillata ogilbyi (assembly GCA_023548195.1). Lineage (NCBI taxonomy): Eukaryota > Metazoa > Chordata > Mammalia > Diprotodontia > Potoroidae > Bettongia > Bettongia penicillata. Next base: position 764,332 of record JAJHZJ010000452.1, read on the forward strand.
TGACTTCAGGCCCCAGGTACTCTATCCACTGCACTACCTAGCTGCCCTTCTTGATCATATGCTATTTAACATTTTTAACAATTCCTCAGATAAAGGAACAGTGCTGATCAGCTTTTTAGATAGGATGAAGTTGGAAGAGAGGCAACACATTGAATAAATAAAGCAGGATTTAAAAAGACAGGTTAGATTCACTGGACTAAATCAAGTAAGCTGAAACATGACAGGAATAAATGTAAAAGTCTTACATCATCGTTCAGAAAATCAACCTCACAAGTACCAGATGGGAATGACATGTCCAGAGAACCCTAGGACCAAAGAAGATCTGAAAGTTGTTGGTAGTGGACTGCAAGCCCGAGATGAGTCAACTTGATGAGATGGCAAAACCCCTGATTCAGTCTTGGGCTTTCAGGGGCGAGGAGGCGTTCACCCTGCTCTACTCTGGTATGCTCAGAATACATTATCCACATTGTGTTCTGTGCATCACACCTTAGGAAGGACAATAACAAGCCTGAGAGGACAAGCTTGTCCAAAGAGGATGCGCAGGTGCTGAAGGGCCTCAAGTTCATGCCATAGAAACATGAGTTGACAGGACAGGGCATGCTTAGCCTGGAGAAGAGAATACCTAGGGGAGGGGGAGGGGAAGAGGGACATGATATCTGTCTTCAAGTATTTGAAAGCCAGTCACCTGGAAGAAGGATTAGACTGACTCAATTTGGCCCCAGGGGGGGCAGATCTGGGAGCAACAGGTGGGTAATGCAAAGGGGCTAAAAATAAGGGAAAACTTCCTAACCATTACAGCTATGCAAAAATGCAATGGATGGTCTCAGGGGTAGTATGTTCCCCCTTTCAGGAGGTCTTCAAACAGAGACTGGATGATCTAACCCAGGTTCAAATGCTGGCTTACCATAGATGTGACCTTGGGCCAGTCACAATTTCGGTAAGCCTCAGTTTTTTCATCTGTAAAATTACAGGTTTGGACTCAACTTTCTAAGGTCTATTCCAGCTCTCAATCTGTGGTCTCACGCATTCGTATGTTCTAGAAGTAAATGTTTTTTTTTTCTGGTATCAGTTGGACCCAATGGTCTCTGGGAATGTTCCCAATGGAACACTGAAGTTCTATAAAATGAATGTCCCCCTTTGGTCAATGTTCACAGAGTAGATCTATGCTATACACGGAGTATTAGACTTGGAGGACCCACTGGAAAAGGTCAACGAATCTTATGATAGCATTTTCATTTATTACAATAACTTCTTGATTTGCACAAATAAAATTCTCTGTGAAGATTTTTGGAAAGAATTGTTTTTCTCGTCAGATTTTTTTCCCCCATTTTTACTAATTCTAAGTTCATTTTCCTATCCTGTCAGATAGCAGTCATTAGGTTGTGAGTTCCTTGAGGGCAGGGACTATCTTATGTCTTTTTCTAACTCTCAGCACTCAGCACAGTCTCTGGCACATAGTAGGTGCTTAATAAATGCTTACTTATTGATTGATATGAATTCTTGTTAGAAATTTGGACCCAGAATCCTAAGTCCTAGGACAGGAAGGAAACCCAGAGGGCATCTGGGTCAATCCTTTTTATTTTACAAATGAGGAAACTGAGTGCCACAGAGGAAAAATGGCTTGCCAAAAATCATTCAGTAAGCTAGAGGAAAAGGTAGAGCCTAAATGCAAGATTCTAGATGTCTAGTCCAGTGCTCAACATTATTCTGCCCCTACACTTTGTGGGCCAGGATTCACGGCTGCGGAAGGGACACAGGGAAGGTGCAGGACATGGTTTCCACCAAAAACACTTGGACCCACGTAGGTACTGATGTGGCAACCTTTAAAATCCAGTTCTTGACTAGCTAAGAGAACAAGATCCTTCTATGATTACTCCACTCACCAAAATAAACCCTGCATAGGTTGTCAAGGTTATGAAGCTGTTTTGTTGAAGCATCCATACAGCTCTTTATGTAAAGGACCTGTGATTTCATGACTGTGTCACAACTCCCTCTACCAGTGTAGGTTGAGTGACTTGCCCATGGTCAAACAGCTAGTCATCAACCAATTAATCAGTATTTATTAAGTGTTGTGCTATGCCAGAAAACAGTGCCAAAGATTGGAGATGAGTAATCGCTAGCATTTATGAAGTGCTTTTCAAAGAACTTTACAAGTATCTCATTTTATCCTCACAACAACCCTGAGAGGTGGGTACTATTATTATCCCTATTTTACAGATGGGGAAATTGAGGTGCAGAGATTTTTTTAAGTCACTTGCCCAGGATCACACAGATAACAAATGCCTGAGACAGAATTTGAATTCACATATTCCTGATGCCATGCCTAATGCTGTTTTGCTACCCAACCACCTTAGAGCATGTCTTCCCAATTCTATGTTTATTTTTCTATGCATTAAGTTATGTTGCCTGTCATGTGATTTTATTTTATACAGAAAAAGAGGAAAGCCTAGAGTGAGGAGTGCTTTTTTATTCATTGCAAGCTTTACAGACAAATGATAAAGTCACAATATCTGAACTCCCACTTCAAATTTCAAGTCCAGAACATCCTTATATTGCTTTTCCAGCAAGTGATCAGTCCAACCTGCACTAACCAGAACTAATCCAGGCACCTGGGAGCAAACTTAGTGATTCAGGAGGAAGGAAGGAAAGAAGGAAGGAAGGAAGGAAGGAAGGAAGGAAGGAAGGAAGGAAGGAAGGAAGGAAGGAAGGAAGGAAGGAAGGAAGGAAGGAAGGAAGGAAGGAAGGAAAAGATGAAAAGGAGGGAAGGGAGGGGAGAGACAAAGGGAAGAATAAAGGAAAGGAGGAAGGGAGGGAGGGAAAAAAACATTTAAATGCCTCTGTGTGTCAGGCCCTGTGCTAAACATTTTACAAATATCACCTCATCTGATCCTCACAATAACCTGGGCAGGTGGGGGCTTCTAAACTGGGCTTAGGAAAAGGATCTCATCCTTTAAAAGAACAAAGTTTGTTCAAGATGGCTATAGTAGAGGTAGAGCCAAGATGGCAGACTGGAAAGATGGATCTACTCTAGCTCTCTCCCCATAGTCCATAAAATACCTGTAAAAAATGACTCTAAACAAATTCTAGAGCAGCAAAAGTCACAAAACGACAGGGTGAAAGAGGTTTCCAGCCCAAGAGAGGAAGGTCTATAGCACTGGGCTCAGAGCAGAGCAGAGCGCAGCCCAGCCAATTGGCTGCATGGCATGGCCCAGACAGGATTGGAGCAGGCTTCAGGGAATGTAATCCTGGGAGCAGCTGCAGCTCCCAGATTTCTTAACCCACAAATGCCAAAGACAGCTTAAAAGGTCAGGGAGAAAGCTCTTTCACCTGGGTCAGAGAAGAGTGTGGTCTGGCCCCAGCCCCAGATCAGCAGCAACCACTTCAGCAGCAACATCTACTTTTGGAGCCCTTGGCCTAAAGACTGTTGGTGAATTGAGAAGCTGATCTGGATCTCAGTTCTGAGTGGTGGTCCTGGGGTGAGGAGGAGGGCTGGCCTGGTGGAGCTGGTGGTGGCAGTGGAGAGGGAACCCTACTCAGGTTTCCAGGACAGAAAAAGGTTCTTGTTGTTGCTCACAGACAAGAGTGCAGGTAGACCAGGAGAGAGGTAAACCCCTCTCTCTTGATTGTGCCACCTTGGAGGAACTAAGAACTTACAGATGCCTAGAGTTTACCTTCCACTTGACAAAGGACTCAAAAGTCAAGTAACTGGCTAGGAAAATGCCCCAAAAAGGGAAAAAAATAAGACTATAGAAGCTTACTTTCTTGGTGAAAAGGCATTTTCTTCCATCCTTTCAGATGAGGAAGAACAAAGCATACCATCAGAGGAAGACATCAAAGTCAAGGCTTCTACATCCAAAACCTCCAAAAAAAAATAAGCAATGGTCACAGGCCATGGAAGAGCTCAAAAAGGAAATTAAGAGAGGTGGAGGAAAAATTGGGAAGAGAAATGAGAGCAATGCAAGAAAATCATGAAAAGTGAGTCAACAGCAACCAAAAAAATGCTGAAGAAAATAACACCTTTAAAAATAGGCTAATCCAAATGGCAAAAGAGGTCCAAAAAGCCAATGAGGAGAAAAATACTTTAAAAAGCAGAATTGGCCAAATGTAAAAGGAGGTTCAAAAGCTCACTGAAGAAAAGAGTTCTTTAAAAATTAGAATGTAGCAGATGGAAGCTAATGTCTTTATGAGAAATCAAGAAATTATAAAACAAAACCAAAAGAATGAAAAAATAGAAGACTGTGAAATATCTCATTGAGAAAACAATTGACTTGGAAAATAGGTCCAGGAGACATAATTTTAAAATTATGGATCTACCTGAAAAACATGATAAAAAATAGCCTAGACATCATCTTCCAACAAATTATCAAGGAAAACTGCCCTGATATTCTAGAACCAGAGGGTAAAATGGAAATGGAAAGAAATCACCAATCACCTCCTGAAAGGGATCCCCAAAGGAAAACTCCTAGGAATATTGTGGCCAAATCCAGAGTTCCCAGGTCAAGGAGAAAATATTACAAGCAGCCAGAAAGAAACAATTCAAGTATTGTGGCAGAACTATCAGGATAATACAGGACTTAGCAGCTTCTACACTAAAGGATTGAAGGGCTTGGAATATACTATTCCAGAGGTCAAAGGAGATAGGATTAAAACCAAGAATCACCTACCCAGCAAAACTGAGTATAATAGTTCAGAAGAAAAACTGGAATTTCAATGAAATATAAGACTTCCAAGCATTCTTGCTGAAAAGACCAAAGCTGAATAGAAAATTTGACTTTCAAATATAAGAATCAAAGGAAACGTAAAAAGGTAAACAGGAAAGAAAAGGCTTAAGGAACTCATCAAAGTTGAACTGTTTACATTCTTACATGGAAAGATGTTATTTGTAACTCATGGAACCTTTTTCAGTATTAGGATAGTTAGAGGGAGTATGTGTGTATGTGTGTGTGTGTGTATAGGTATGTATGTATTATATATGTGTAGGTATGTATATATGTGTGTGTGTGTGTGTATCTAGAGAGAGAGATAGACAGAGGTCACAGGATGAGCTGAATATGAAGGAAGAGTACCTAAAAAAAAATTTACTGTTGAATGGAATGTACTAGGAGTAAGAGAAAGGGAGAGGTAGAATGTAGCAAATCATCTCACATAAAAGAGGGAAGAAAGAGCTTTTACAATGGAGGAGAATAGGGGAGAGATGAAAGAAAATAACTGAGCCTTACTCTCATGGGATTTGACTTAAGGAAGGAATAACACACACTCAGTTGGATATGGAAATCTATTTTACCTTGCAGGAAGCAAGGGGGAAGGGGAAAGGAAAGGGAAGAAAATAGAAGGGACAGCAAATTGAGAAAAGGGATAATAAGAAGCAAACACTATTGTGGGAGGACAGGTCAAGGGAGAAAATGGAATAAATGAAGGGCAGGATAGGACAGAGGGAAATGTGGTTAGTCTTTTACAACATAAATATGGAAGTGCTTTGCATTGTTACACATGTATGACTTATATTGAATTGCTTGTTTTCTCAGTGAGGGTGGGTGGGGAGAGAGGAAGAGAATATGAAATTTAAAGCTTTAAAAATGAATGTTAAAAATTGTTTTAGCATGTAACTAGAAATTAAACTATACAGGCAATAGAGTATAGAAATCTATTTTGCCCTACAGGAAAATAGAGGGGAAGGGAGATGGAAGAAGGGTGGGTAATAGAAGGGAGGACAGACTGGAGGAAATGGTGGATGGGGTGCATACTCTCCTGGGGTGGGGGTGAGGAGAAATGGGGAAAAAAATTTGAATTCAAATTCTTGAATGTTAAGAACTGAAAAATAAAGTGCATAGTTTTAAAAAGATGGATATAGTAAATTAAGAGAATAAGAATACATGATACAACCAGAAACATAGCACAGAAAATAAATGATGCCAACAGAGATATTATTCCCATTTTATAGTTGAGGAAACTGAGGCAAAGTTGAAGGACTTGCCCAAGATGACACAGCTAGTAAGTCTCTAAGGTCAAATTTGAATTCAAGTCTTCCTGAGTGAAAAAAGAGGGAGCCAAAGTTCAATCAACACCCTCAGGCATGGTACTATTTTATTAGGGTTGGGGGTGAGGGAGGAGGGAGGCTGTGTTTGCCTCTTCTGTGTACCCAAGAAGTACGTATCATGTCTCTGGTTGCATCATTTATTTTTACTGTCTTAATTGACCATAGCCATGTTGAATAACTCGATCTGTGTTCTCTTAGATGAATCTTTCCCCTAACCCGAGTTTGGAAGCATCAGCAAACCTAGTGACCACTTCTGTGCCTCTGCATACCCTGTAACTCCCCCCACCATTACTGAAATGTCATCATCCCTCCTCATTTCGGTGTCTAAATTCAGTTACTTCAAAATCCAGTTTAGGTGCCACCCCTTAAGGGAAGTCTTTCCTTGTCTCTCTCCCACTCTCTTGAGTTCTTTTTCTCCTCTAATAACTATCCACATATTTATCTGTATCCCCCCAGTAGAATGTAAACTCCCTAAGTTACTTAAGGGCAAGGACAGGTGGGGGGTGTTGTTTGGGGTCTTTGTATCCTCAGTACCTAGTATAGTGCCTTGCACACAGTAGGCATTTAATAAGTGCATTCTATATTGGACTAGACTAGATTGGATTGGATTAGATCATGCCCACTATTTTATCCAAAGCCTTGCTCAAATCAAAAGACCAAAATATTGCATCTTCATGCTAACCACATACTAATAGAAAAGTGATGAACTCAGGATACAGAATGAGACACGTGTTTTTGGACACGACCAATGAAAGAATTTGTTTTGCTTGACTATGTATATTTATTTCAGAGGTTTTCTTTTATTTTTGAAATTTAAAAAAATATATTTTTAACATTTATTTTCTTTAAAATTTTTGTACCAATTTCTCTCCCCCTCCCATTGAGAAAGTAAGCAATATGATGTCAGTCATACATGTGAAATCATGCAAAATGTATTACTGTATTAGCCATGTCACAAAAGAAAAGAAAAAAGAAAAACCAAGTGAAATAATTATACTTCAATTTGAATTCTTCCATTTTCTCTCTCTGGAGGTGGATGGCACTTTTTTCATCATGAATCTTTTTGTAATTGTCATGAATAATTGTACTGATCAGAGTATCTAAGTCTTTCACTGTGAAGCAGTTATAATATTGTTATTACTGTGTACAATGATCTCCTGGTTCTCCTCACTTTACTCTGCATCAATTCACATAGGTCTTCCCAGTTTTTTCTGAAAAAGGTTTTTCCCCTTCATCATTTCCTATAGTACAATAGTGTTCCAGCACAATCATATGGCATTCCCTAATTGATAGGCATTCCCTCCATTTACAATTCTTTGCCACCACAAAAAGAGCTGCTATGAATATTTTTGTACATATATGTCCTTTTCCTTTTTCTTTGATATCTTTGAAGTACAGACCTAGTAGTGGTATTGCTGGGTCAAAGAGTATCCACAATTTTGCAGTCCTTTGGGTATAGTTTTAAATTGTTCTCCAGCATGGTTGAATCAGTTCACAACTCCAGCAACAATATATTAGTGTACTTATTTTTCCACATCCCCTCCAACAGTTGTCACTTTCCTTTTCTGCCATGTTAGCCAATCTGATAGGTGTGAGGTAAAACCTCAGAGATGTCTTAATTTGAATTTCTCTAATTAATAGTGATTTAGAGCATTTTTTCATGCTATAGATAGCTTTGATTTTTCCTTCTAAAAACTGCCTGTTCATATCCTTTACTATTTATCAATTGACAAATGGCTCTTATCTTTATAAGTTTGACTCAGTTTTCCATATTTTTGAGAAATGAGGACTTTATCAGAGAAATCTGCTGTAAAATTTTCCCCAGTTTCCTGCTTTCCTTTTAATTTTGGCTCCATTGGTTTGTTTGTGTAAAAACTTTTCAATTTCATGTAATCAATGTTATCCATTTTTCTTCCTGTGGTCCTCTCTGTCTCTTAGTTTGCTCACATACTCTTCTCTTATCCATAGATCTGACAGGTAAAATGTTGTTTAGATCTATCTTTATATGAAAAGTGTTTTGTATATGTGTTCACATAGTTCCTGGGTATATCTAGGCAGATAGACTCCCAAGTGTTGTATATTGTCTGCAGTTATTTTGAATGGAATTTCTCTTTCTATTTCTTCCTGCTAGGTTTGTTGGTAACATATAGAAATGCTGATAGTTTATGTGGATTTACTTTCTATCTTATAACTTTGCCAGAGTTAATTTTTTCAATTAGTTTTTAGTTGATTCTTTAGAGTTCTCTAAGTACACCATCATATCATCTGCAAAGAGTGATGGTTTTATTTCCTCATTGTGTATTTTTATTTCTTCAGTTATTTTTCTTATTGTTTGTTATAGCTAACATTTCTAGTACAATTTTGAATAAGAGAAGTGATAATGGGCATCCTTGCTTTGCCCCTGATCTCAATGGGAAGGCTTCTAGCTTATCCCCATAACAGATAATGCATGCTAATAGTTTTAGATAGATACTACTTATCATTTTCAAGAAAGCACCATTTATTTCTATGCTATCTAACATTTTTTAAATAGGAGTGACTGTTGTATTTTGTCAAAAGCTTTTTCTACATCTCTTGAAATAATTACATGATTTTTGTTGTTTTTGTTACTAATATGGTCAATTATACTGATAGTTTTCCTAATATTTGAACCAGACCTTTATTCCTGGTATAAATCTCACTTGGTCATAATATATGATCTTTAAGTGATTATTTTTAATGCTTTCAATTAGTTTTTTTCTTGATTCTCTAGGGGTTTCTAAGCATATGTTCATATCACCTGCAAAGAGCGGTAGTTTTGTTTTCTCACTGCCTATTCTTATTCCTTCAATTTCTTTTTCTTATCTTAATTGCTATAGCTAGAATTTCTGGTATTTTATTTTTTTTAAAAATTTTTCAGTGGGGCAGTAGGAAGAAAAGAAATGTTTCTATTTTTAATTGAAAAAAAATTTTTTAATTCCTTCTCATTCTACAATGAGATGTGTGGACTTTCATAGGTGAATATGAGATAACTTTTATGGGGCATTTTATAGGTTCTTTGTTGTTGTGGTTGTGTTGTAACAACTTGCAAGTAAATTGGATTTAAGTGAGGCAGGGCTTTGCAAGCTCACCAGCCTCACTTTCTCCTCCAAAGCCATCTGGGTTCAGTGGCAGATAAGATATAGATCAGGAAGACTGCAATTGGCCCCAGATTTAGTGGGAGATCTTGGCCTTTTTAAGCTAGAGTCTTTCCCTGGTTTCAGGTTTTCTGAAGCAATGCCCATTGGGTGATTAAGGCTAGTTTAAAATGAGGCAAAGAATGGCCTCTTTTGCGTGGTTGAAATAAAAGAAAGAAAAAATCATTTGGGGAGAAGACCCTCAGGATTCTGGTAAAAAAAAATGGCTATTTACACTCACTCTGAGCCATCAGAATTCAAACAATGACCAAGTGAGGCTTGGGTTAGGACCCATTCAAGGAGAGCCAGAGTGATTTGGGTTTAAGGTATGGTCCATAAAAAAAGAAATCTACCCATAAACCTTGCCATATCTTGCTAGGTTTCAGTGAACAAAATGTATATTTCTTTGATGAGAGCACCTGCAGGTAATGGTATGATTCCCTATGTGGACAGAGGTAGAGGAAGGAGGGATGGAGGGAGGAAGGGAAGAGAAGGAAGGAAGGAAGGAAGGAAGGAAGGAAGGAAGGAAGGAAGGAAGGAAGGAAGGAAGGAAGGAAGGAAGGAAGGAAGGAAGGAAGGAGTTGTGCTGTTCAACTGGAACTTTCCAGTTGGGTCCCCAATGTGGCAGCTTCTACTAATTACAGGCTGTTGTTTGTCCTTTGTTCTTAACGAGGACCATGGCCTCTGGAAGGTGATGCCATGACTTGCAAGTGAATTAGATTTAAGTGAGGGAGGAATGTCAGCAGCCTCACTTTCTCCTCTGGAGCCATATGGTCCAGTGGCGAAATTTATATCAGGAAAACTGGAGATGGCCCCAGGTTCTTTGTAGAACCATGCCAGATATCTCTCTATAGCCTGATATCTTCAAAGGATTCACATATTAACTTTATCCCAAGTATAGAAGGTAAAACTTCTGTACAAATAGGTGCTATCTCCTCTTTTCAACTGATCTTTTGCTTGGGAATCAGGCTACAAATTAGCCTCTTTTTTCTCTGAGGTAGAGTTTAATAGTATCAGCACACTTAATGAAGCCCTCTGTGACTGCATACATTGTCCTCTCCATGCATGAAACATCATCCAGCCTCATCCCTGCCTCTTAGAATCCTCAATCCCCACCACCACCCCAAGTGATCTAGTTAATTGTCTACTAGAAGTTTAAATGAGAACTTCAATAAGTTATTGAACCTCTGACCATTATATCTCTCCCTCTATGTTCCCTGCTAGTTATCTGTAGCCTTAAGGTTATTTAGTCCAAGAGCTCTGTCATTTAGGCCTGGAAAGCTTGGCTCCATTTCAAGTTACCTAGGAACCCACATACCTGGACAAGCTGGAACTGAACATGAATTTCTTGGGAAGGAGGATAAAGAGAACTTGCTACCCAATTTCCACCCATCCTTCCCTTCTCCTTCTACTGTTAACCCAAACCCTGTCCTTTCCTTCTGGTCTGCCCCTTACCTCCATTCTTTACTTGCAGGTG